>BOPP01000145.1:602509-662515 GCA_017312745.1 Gryllus bimaculatus
TGGCGGCGCGGGCCGGGCCGGGCCTGCCCGCCGGAGGCCCGAGCATTGTGCACCTGGTTAGCGGCGAAGCAGCGAGTCGTGTCCGGGGCGGAAGTGCAAGGCGTGAGGGGGACGTTGGTGTTTTTGGACGAGGCTATTGAGATGCAGAGAGATTTCGAATGAATGCGCGCCATAAATATTCGTTTCAAAAGGAGAAATGAAAGAAATATGAATGTTAGCAATTCCACCGTCATACGCATAAATTCAGGTCCACTTCAATCTAGTACGTGTTTCTAGTGTACAAGGAAGAATGAAAAATTTATGTCCCACAACATGTAGACTACAAATCGCCTTGGTCTCTCTGCAGAATTGAGAGATGTTTCTGAAGACCCACATAAGAAAAATGATTTGTATTAAGAGCTTTATTAGTATAACGAAATTGTAAAGATTGAATATCAATTAGGATATATATTTTTATACATATAATACATCATTTCATGTTTTCAGTTTGTCATCAGGTTGATAAATATTTCTCTTGGAAATCAATATTTCAAAGTGTATATTTCACTGCAGTGCATGTGATAAACACATCATGCTTCACCAACCACACGTAACCAATTCATCGCAACGGCACTGCGAAAGAAAGGGCGTAGTGCGTGCACAAGGCGAACTTTCGCTTTTCCGCGCGCGCACCCCCTCCCTCGCTTGCTCTACTGTAGCACGAAGGGCTCTCCTGACCCCACGCAACATGACCTGTGAGAAATCGCAGCGACAGTGCGGCTAGTGCGTAGGCGAGGAGCGTGGAACTTCCCTGAGCGGCAACGAGCGCGGAAGGGCGAGGGCAGGGCCGAAATCAGCGCTAGGGCGCGGAATCCGCGAGTGCGCTGCGGCGGCACGCACCAATGCGGGCGCCACTGGAGGGCCGCGGAGGATGCGGTCAGCTTGCGGTAGGCCCCGGGGCGCGCCCGCGCCGCCAGCCTCGCGCCCTCCCGCACCCGGCCGCGCGCCCCGGGGGCTTTCCGCGGCGTGCGGTGCACGTAATGAAGTTCCTTTTGCCACTTTCGATTCTAATCCCTTTTGTCACTCGCACAATCGTTGTTTTCTTCTTTCCTTTTCGGTTTCCTGTCCTTTTTTTGATTACATCCGTCCTTATGTTTCTTCGTCTCCTCTTCCTTCTTTCTCTTCTTGGTCCTATTACTTTCCTCCTCATCGTCCTCCTTCCTTCTATTTTCCCTTAATGTCTCTTCTTCTTCTTCCTCGTCTTTTGTGTCTAATCTCTTCTTCGTTGTTTGTGTCTAGTCTCTTCTTCTTCTTTCTTCTCTAGTATGTTCTTCTTCCTTCTTTAATATCTTCTTCTTTCTTCTCTAGTCTCTTTTTCTTTTTTCCATAGCCTCTTATTCTTCTTTCGTCTATAGCCTCTTCTTATCCTTCTTACCTTTCTAGTCTCTCCTTTCTTTCTACGTCACTACTTTCCTCTCTTTATCTCTTCTTCTTTTCTCTCTGAATCTCTTTTTTTCTCTTCTTCGTGTCACCCTCTTCCTCTTTCTTGTTCTTTTTCTTCTCTCTTTCTTATTACCTGAATGTCCTCTTTAGTTCATCGCTTTTCTTTAGAACTTTTTTCTTGTTTCCTTCTTCTTTGTCTTGTTCCTATTTCTTTTACTTTTTTATCCTCGGCTTCATTGTTCTCTATTTGGCCCTCATCAAGTTTCGTTCTTACTTACACTCTCTACACTGGTTTCTTTTTGTCTTCTGTCATTATTTCTCTACTTCTTCTTTAAATATTTCACATTTCTATTATTATTTTCTTTTCTTATTTAATTCATACAAAATCGTCTTTGAACACTTTTCATTGTGTCATTTCTCTTTTTCATATTTTCCCTTTTCTCAATTACATGTACTCGTTCGTTTTCTTTTTATATATCGTAGTTTTCATTTGTATTTTCATTTCTCATTTTCTTTCGTCTTTCATTGGCAGTTCTGTTCTGTTCTAACTTCCTCATATTCTATAATTAACTTGCCTTTAATTTCTTCATCGTTTTCTTCTCTCTTCCTTTCATTTTCGGATTCTGATCTCATTCGTTTATACTTTACCTCCCTTTCGATTTTCTTCTTCGTTTCTATTATTTGTCTTTCATAGGTTTTCCTAAAACAACTTGGCTATATATGGATTATGATGAATGGGGCAACTCACTCGAGAAATTCCGAGATACGGAGAGAACGCTTTATCAACATCTGTACAAAGCAACATCCCTCGTTCCAAATGAAACCAATTTGAATTTTTTTCCTGCAAACTGATCTCAGTTTTCACATGGAATAAATATTTCATATTTTAAAATTTAACAAATATTTTGGATAATTGGATCATGATATAAATGGAAATGAAGTGCCTTCCCTACACGATTAAATTATTTCCCTCATTCAGACGTATATTTATCCAGTTGCAAACGCTAGTTTTATCATTCCCAACTTTACATGCGTTTCTGCTTTGAAAGTGAAATTGGAATTTTAATATCTACTGATATTGAAGAGTATGTGCTCTTATCTCATTAGTAGTTATTGCTGGAATTAAATGATAGTTATCGTATTTGTCTAAATTACCATTTTAGAAGGAGCTTTAACATGTTTTATTAGTATGCCAATAGATATACATGATTACAAATATCTCCAGAGTGTGACATTTTAATTTAAGCTGACAGCGGGGTTAATGTACGTCTTTATCGAGAAACCATTTATCTGAAGGATGTGGTGTGCGAGTAGCTCGTAAGAGGAAGTCTAACGTTTCTTCTGATACGCAGCAAACATTGCGGGTTGCATACTTTCATTTGTGCGTACGAGTGGCTTACAATTGGCCATCTATTATGTTCCGAGTACTTTATTTACTAATAAGTTTCGATGTATTGAAAATTCATTCATATTAAGAAGAATTTAAAGATTCACACACATTATTTTTCAAAATTTATAGAGCAATGATTCACAATCATTCGTCTTGAAGAAATCACAGATATGGAAGCTCAGATTGAAGATCCTCGCTTTTCTATTGAAACCGTCTTTCTGCCAAACTGGTTCACTAGTTCAACCATTTGATTTTATGTTTCGTGGAAGCTAACCCATTGCTAAGCACTTTATTACTGTCTTCTCGATGACAAGTTTTAGTGGGTAAGCCGACAGGAGCTGGTTTGAGCAATGGTATAAACAAGTCAAAATTATGAAAATACATTCATCTTAAAATGTGTGTATGGAAAACATTACTTTTTGATTTACTGACATTTATTTGTCTTTGTGGGTGAATCAAACATTTTAATTTGATATATTTATGTTTTATTTAATAAGTCGCAAGATCTGTTAGGTCACTAGCGACCGCAATGAAAGCAATACAAACTACAATCAACATAATACTATTTTTTATTGTATTAATTGCGCATCTGCCTTATAATGTCTTGCGGTGCATTTCGAAGTTGGATTTTCAATTTTGAGACACGTGCTTACTTTCTCTTCGTTTATTATGAAAAATGTTTCTTCCGTAATTTAAATATAGGAGGAGATAAAAAGTATTCACACAAACATTTTGAGAAGAGGAACCAGGAGTGAGAAGCAGACGGTTGTCGTGGACTGAGAAAGTAAAACATTTAACATCCATACACCATTGTGACAAAAGTGTAAGTGGTGGTTAGTTTTAAAGTTAAACATTGTAGACTTTTTTAAATACATCGGTTTCATAAATTTAGCAGATAACTTTACTCGCTGTGACCTTGATTGACGCAACCCGCTTCATTTCTAGGTGTTAAAAGCTCCTTGTTACAGTGATTCCTGGAATCCTAATGCCACATAAATATTAGCTGAGCACCAAGAAGAAGTGAAGAGAAAGGAGAAGGAAATGAAAAATGGAGGAAAATAAAAAAAGAAGAAATAGAAGAAAAATGAGAAGAAAAATAAAGAAATAGAAGAAAAATGAGAAGAAAAATAAAGAAAATGAAGACGTAGGAAAAGAAGGATCAAAAGAGAAGAAGAACCGATCAGTGCCTTGATCGGGAGGTCCTAGGTTTGAGCCCTGGCGGTGCCCGGGTTTTCTACACTAGCTACATAGATAGGTCGTATCCATTTGCTTTCCGGAGGAGAATTCTAACTGCTTCTCTGATCGGGAGTTGCCCGTTGTTTCTCTGACCAATGCCAGGTGAATGCCGCAGCCTAACAAACGCGTTTGAGACACGTGCGGCTACCGCGAGCGATCTTTCCTTCCTCTTCCTTGACCTATCCTCACCACTTACTCATACACACTTACACGCACTACTCTACTACACATGCCGGGAGTGGTCGGGAGCTTCGGTCTTATACCGGTTGGGGCGGGGCTTCGCTGGTGGGAGATACCTGGTAGGGGAAAACCACGTTATCCATCCGAAAGTCGACGCTAGATCTCACCATCCGAAAAAGTGATAAAGAACAACCGAAGAAACAGAATAACAGAAGAAGTAGAAGAATAAAGAGAAATTTTAAAAAAAGTCGTTGACTTAGTCTCATGGAATTTCTCTCTTAAGAAACCCCAGCAGTTGGCAAGTACCATCGATCCATGATACATGATAGACATCTCTGGGGGAAAGAAAGTTGAAGAACGCGTTCGTAAGTAGGTATACTTGTAACCTTCAAGTAGCAATTATAGATTTCATTTTAGCGTCAGCCTGCCGAGATGAGTTCAAAATAAATAATCGACATATTCCAAATATTCGATGAAGCATGAAAAGAATACTGGCGCGCAGCGTGTCAGTGGTGGCTTTATAGCACCGAGGCACACGGCTTGACCCCGAACTGAGTGATTTCCAAGCTCGGACACGAGACCTTCCTGACGTAAAATAGTCGTAAACGCGCCCGCCCGTACTACCTTCCTTTATCACCGATCTGACAGAGAAGTGGCACCGCCACGGTTATTTAGTGCGTCCGAAGTAATTCACGTATCTTTTAACTCAAGATCCAATATGAATAATGGAAGCAGATGTCAAATTACGAAATGAAATGAACTACGGTGAGAGAACTGAAATCCTTATATTGTACTTGTGTAACCTGCGTCGGTCTGTGTGTCAGTGCGTCACTCACAGTTAGACTCCTTCCCGTCGACCAATCGAGACAAATATGTGTCATTTGACGCGCTTCAGTCTCTTGATGGCGAAATGGTGATTTGTCGTCGAATCCATGCAGACGATTCTACGAAATTTCCAAATGCGTATTTTGGGGCTGCAATCTTGCGGTAGCCGCACAAACCACGTCATGGGGACGAGCCCATGCTTCCGAAGCCATGCTCACACACGGCGCCTCGAAAGACACCGTAACCGTAATGACAGCGAAATGTGACACCAATGAGGCGATGAATGACAGGTTGGTGTCGGTGTATCGCACGGACGCCGCCGCTGTTTACATTAAGCGGTATAGGGCTTCAATCAGTCGGAAGGAAAAGCTTAGCGTTTCCATACCCTAAGATAATTATCGTTTTATAAGATAATTTTATGTGTAGCATATACGATAGTGCTAACAGGATACACTCCTTCCTACAAAATTATATTCTAATAAATGAAATTATAAATATCCATTTATAAATGTTGGACTGGATGTGAAAATAGTGAATCAAGAGACAAACGCGAAGAAGCACATATACTACATTCCGATTTAAACGTAATGGCATTTAATTGTCACTAGCTGTCAGAGGGGCGTGGGGGACATTGTCCTCCAATCGGGAGGTCCAATACCAAAATTTAAATCGTAACGAAGGTCCCGATTGGATGGAAGTTTAGCCCTCTCAGTCCAGCTCGTAACTTTGGTGTGTCAATATGTTTAAATCAAAGTTTAGTAGTAAAATTAATTGAAAAAAAACAGATGTGCTCATGTATTACCTCTCCAATGTTTCACTTTCCTATCGCCACTCCAAAATCCTCTCTCGGCACTATCGATCTCGCTGATTAGAGAAGTAAATATTACCTCTCTGCTCGAATCACTGAGTTTTAATTTACTTTCACTATGTTTAATGTTATTAACATAATTAAATCTCGTGTGCTTTACACAAAAATATCCTCATTACTTCATGATAAAAAATAGCACTGGAATGAAATGTTATATTTATTTGAACAATACAGATGAAGTGAATAAAGGCAGTGATTTTCCTTATTTTGAAGTTCTGGAATAAAGAATGACTCATGGAAATAATTACTGAGGAGTGTGAAAGAGATTATTGTTTCGACGTGTTTTGAAGTTTTGTTGAAAATAAAAACTTTGTGTTTTGAAAATAAAAACTACGATAAATAAGAGTAACATACGTACCTTTTGGGATAAATGTAATTACTTCTTGATGATGGATGGATATTTTGCTGTTCAGTAGATACTCATAGACTTGCGTAGCCTAAAACAAGAGGGGAGGAAATTACTACGTATCTGACCCTCTCCCTAGGCAGTCTTTTCCGTTAAAAACTAATGACATTTTACAAGAAAATAAATTGTAAAACATGCTACAGGGATAATTAAATTATAACTTTTATTATGATAAATTATTAATTATCACAATTAATTATTAAATGCAATTGATTTTACGTTGAATAATTTAACAGGGATGCCAAATGGTTAGGAGTGCCTCTTCTCCATATGAGTATGAATTTACGACATTGACAAATTAAAAAACGGGAAAATAATAAATTAGTTATATTTTCGAAAATAAATTTTTTATTCTGTGAAGTGACGGTGCACTTTTTGAAATTTTCATGAATTGCATGCTCTCTGTCCCTTGCTATGTGCACGACTGTGGCAGAAAGGCACATAAGACGCAATGTTGTTAAAATGACTCCTTGCCACTAAATCAATCCTTGGTCAAACCACATCGCTATTAATTCGTTCTCAAATGCAATTAATTGTAGTTGATATGAAGAGGTACTCTAGGAAGTGAAACAGTAGTGTATTGAATCGGGAGTCTACAAACTTGAAATGCAGTTAGGAGAATATTTTTGTTTGTAGAGCAAGTAAATTCAGCAATGTATAGACATATGTTTCTTTGGCAGGAATCAAAGGGATATTGGTTTTTAGGGAGATGCCGCGTCGTAGACAGTATTGTCAAAACAGTATCTGAACAGTACTACACTACTCAATACTTCTGGTAATGTTTCATCAAAATTCGAAAGTACAACAAAAATGTTTGCTTTTAGTAGAAAATGTTTCGCGACTTTAAAAAAAAATTTCGCTTAAAAAATTTGTGAAAATATACTTGCGCTAGTCGGTCAAAAGATTGTATCTACGCACGGTATATGTATTTTCTCATTCATTTTCAATCAATCATTTGCATTTCTTCGAGTGTCATATATGTGCAATCTAGCTAGTTATCATTATCCGCAGTAAGTCGCATGCAAAATTGAGGCCACCAAGATTAATAACTCTTGTCAAAGGTTATACCTCGTGCAAGTACGAGTATGTATTAGAGGTATTAAGGAATATGTGGTATACGTAGAGATGTTTAAATTCGAGGAATTAAAAAAACAACAAAGTTTCGAAGAATGACTCAACAAAACGTATCTTAGATAAAACTATATTTTTAAGATGCCTTTCGAGTTTTATGCAGTACTATGAAGGAATAAATCACATCCCTACAAATTAACAACGATTTCCGTATACAATATAAAGCTACTTCAAAACACCTTACTCAGTAACCGATCTTATACGAGATTGTAAGTAACGTAATATTTCTGCCAATGCTTAGGGAGGTAAAGTATGCGAATCCCCTTAATTTCGCAGCAACCTTTCACCTTCACTGACAACGAAACAAACAAGCCATGCCTCCGGCGTAACGGCTTGTCAAAACACGGGTCACAGCGAGGTGCCTCGGAAAAGGCTTAAAATAGCTGGCAAGGCAAGATCACTTCCTTAAAGAAGATGGTGCTGGGCGTCGGATTTGAGGCCTGGCAGGGGCGGGGGAGTAGGCTGGGCGGCGCTGCGGTGGGACTTTGGGAATTGAATGAAAATGGAATGTCGGAAGGTTCCTCGAAGAAGGAAACGAGATGAGGGAGTGGAAAATAATGCGAATTGTAAATGCGGAGTAAAAGCAAGAATAAGAATTACACGTTTTCATTAGGTTGGGTGGAACGTGGATGAATGGAAATAAGAGTGGTGCACAAAATATTATATTTCGTCTAAAATGCTGAAAGACATGTAAATAAACTGAGCAAATGTGTGTATCAAGAAGTGTGTGCAAGTAGGTTGGATTTAAAGGAAGTGGGACGAAAATGATGGCGATGACAATCGAAGACAGATAAAAAAGAGAGCAAACGATCCACGAAGAGACAACTCGAATGCCACGTTCTGCTAAGGCTATGTATGACATGTCCATGTATCCCATATTGGGACGGGAGAAGAAGGGGTTGGAAACGAGGGATCCAGACAGGAAACGAGAGATACAGTCGTGAAACGAGAGACCCGGACGGGAAACGAAAATACTGGAACGGGAAAGGAAACGAAAGTCCGGGACGGGAAACGAGAAACCAGGTCGGGAAAGGAGACACCACGAGAGACTAGTACAGGGAACGAGTCCAAGACGAGAAGACAGAACGAGAGCTAAGGCCGAGAGGCGAGGCCGAGAGGCTAGGCCGAGAGGCTAGGCCGAGAGGCTAGGCCGAGAGGCGAGGCCGAGAGGCTAGGCCGAGAGGCTAGGCCGAGAGGCTAGGCCGAGAGGCTAGGCCGAGAGGCTAGGCCGAGAGGCGAGGCCGAGAGGTGAGGCCGAAAGACAAGGGGGATGGACGAAGGCAGGAGGCGCCAACAAGCACGCGAGGGGGAATGAGAGCGAGGAAGAGGAGGAGGAGGGGGAGGGGGAGGGCCCAAGGGAGCTGAACCTCGGGGTCGACGTCCGAAAAGCGTAGTCAGCACCAGCGGCCGTCCGGGGCGCAGGGCGAGCGGCGGCGCCTGGCAGCAACTGGCGCGGGATGTTGACGCAGGGAAGGGGCCGCGCGGCAAACAAGCGCGGGCCGCGGGCAGGCGCCGGGCGGCAGGCGCCGCTCGCCGTGGAAAAAGCAAACAATCGTGCGTGAAAACGGCCTGCATGAACAATCTCTAATGAAACAGGACGGCTATGACAGGTGGCGAGCGTCCAGGCCGACGGACAGGTGGGGCGCGGGTGGGGCGGCCTTCTCCCCACGCGTCGGGAAGGCTGTGAGGCATTCGCAGGATTATAAACACTGGGGTCAAGGGCGCAAAGCTTGTTGAGAAATTCAGCGGAGAGAGAGAAAAGAGGGGGAAGGAAAATGTATGAGAAGTAGTAAAATGATGAACGTGGCGAGATTCAAAAATACGTCTAAACTGAAAAAAACAATTCTAGATTAGCAGAAATAAGGGAAAACGGAGGCACGAGAGAAGGAACAAAAATGAGGGAAAAAAGTGAATATACGTCAGGAAAGTAAGTTTGCCCAAAGTTAAACATTTACCCAATTGTTTTCTGTGCAATACAAAGATACTTTGGCATATCTGTGAATGAAGGGACATTGGTATTGTAAAAAGAAACCCTAGTTACATGTTTGATTGATTCATTATTTCGGTTCCAGAAAGCGTCAATTTCTATAGTTATTAGTGCCGGGTGGTGCGCATGGTGAGATCCGGCGCCGACCCATACGTTGCTTACAGTTTCCCCCCCTCAACCGATGTGCCCGGCGCCGCGCTGCACCAGCCGAGCAAGCTCATATGTGGTAGTGTAGTGCATGTACATGTGAGTGTGTGTAAGTAAGGGTGAGGATAGGACAAGGAAGAGGAATGAAAGATGGCCGTTTGTTAGAGTACTGCTCCGGCATTCGCCTTCCTTGATTGCAGAAAACACGGAAAACTGCTGATCTGGGCAGCCGGCAGCTAGAATACTAATCTAGATTGAAATTGACTTCGCTCTAGCTATGTAGCTATTGTCGAAAATGCTGCCACCGTCGGGACACGAACTCTAGGTCCTCCCGGTGAGAGACAATGTAGTGACATCAGTTGATGCTTCGAGCCGCCTAATTCGGTATACAATTGAACAAACAGAACATTAAACAGAACAATACTTTTGTTCGTTTCTGACAGCTTTTTAAAGATCGGGAACACTCAGCCGCCTAAGTCGGTATGCATTTGAACAAACAGAACATTAAACAGAACAACACTGTTGTTCCTTTTTGACAGTTTTTCTAATGATCGGGAACAAAAAAAAGAGCACGCACACGAGCGAGCGAGAACGGGGAAGGAAGTGAACGAAGACGAACGGAACAGTTGTGCAACGCGACGTGCGAGGCTGCATGTGGGTTAGTGGGCTGCGAGCCGGCGCGCATCTGCCGCGCGAACGCTGCACCCAACTGTACAAACGTTTGCGGCGAGACCTGACAAGGGAGAGGAAGGGAATGCAGCTGCCAGCCAGGGAGACTGGAAGTGATCAATTGACAGACATTCTGCCTAACTGCAAGGGAAACATGCAAATGCTCTGAACCACAATTCCCTTCAGCCGCAATCGATACCGCAGCCCCATTCGATACATCTGCTGCCTCGCTCTAGAGCTTATCGATATAGAACATATGGACGTGATTTCCGAGGTTTAATTTTTGACCCTCGTTGTCGAGACTATTCAAGCCACGTGGATACCTGTGAATCGTACATTTTGGCAACCAATAAACAACTTTTATGGGCAGTAATATTACATAACATTTTGCGATAATGTTCTTTAATATGGCAGGTAGCATCGTCCAGTTTCTGCGCTTAGCACATCTAAAATATTATCAATAGGTTAAATGAAATAGGTGTCAGGAACTCGAACATCTAAAATATTATCAATAGGTTAAATGAAATAGGTGTCAGGAACTCGAACACCTAAAATTGGTTATATAGAGCACGCATTACGAGAAATCATACAAAATAAACATGACGTATGTAACAAGATCATCGATCTATTAAGAAACAAATATATAAATTTAGCTTACAACATAGTGCGCAGGTCAATTACCGTAGTCATGTGATTTTCTTTATGTGTTCTTACGCATATATTTTAATCCACTCGTTAGACTCTTTTTCTTAATCGGAAGCCAAATGGTTGTTGAAATAACATACCTTAGTTACAAATACTTGAAAATCTATCTGTTCTAATTATTTATTCACAAAAATAGAAATTTAAATGGCGCAGAGTATTTGAATACTATACCTCGTTAATGTTCACATTGATATTTAAGTAACATTTTGACATCTGTATCATTCCAACAGTGAAAGTAGGACGTTTTTCTCTTCGATGTTCCTAACCGTTGATTGCTGCAGAGCGATGAATTCATGGTGGAAAACAGACTTCTCCGTTTTTCGCTGTAGTCGTTTAAAGCTCAAAGCTATCAGTGGATAAACTGGCATGAGATTACAAAATGTAGAAAGTTCTAATCTTATTTGAAAATGATTTACTCGACTATTTTGCAATAAACTATCATGTATGAACATTAAACAACTAACACGATTTGTCGTTTCACCATTCAAAACACCAGGCGTAAGATGAAATGTCAACTCAAAATGAGAGTGCGCTGCAATTCGCCGAATTCAAATAGTACACGTGCGAACGATGAACTTGAGCTAATGTTTGAACAATAAATTAGCATTTTAACAATTTCAACTCTATTTTTTCGTTAAGAAACTGTTCAGTCATTTAAGATAAGGTTCTTGTGTTAATTAATTCAAGGAAGCGCTAATTATTAGAACAAAGACAATGGATGTGTTTAGGTCCTGTTCAGCCGAACAACTCTAGGTCAAAATAAAATCAATGGTATCCATGAGAATCACAATATTTGAGACAAATTTAATTTAAAAAAAGTCGATGATGAATGAAATAATATCTAAAAGTTTGTATTTAATTGTTTTTGTCCGAGAATCAGATCACTTTCCAACAACAAAACATATCAACAAATTTTTTTATTCAATATTGTGAATGTAATCATCGTGGCAATTCCTATGTTTTGTAAAAACATTCGAAAACTGGTTTGACGGGAACCCATATCAGATGTTGAGGAGGTCTTGTTATTTAATAAGACTCGAGAATGGCGTATTTTAACGTCTGAATGAATCTACTTAGTATTCATGTTTTTCCCGTTTTATTTCCACGCAACACTACCTTGTTCGTTAGTCAACGTTGAGGAAGAAAAAAATAAAGAATGGGCCATACCGCATAATATCCAAAACCTGTTTAAATGAAGGTCAAAATGGAAAGTGAAATTGGTTGATTTATTAGCACGCAACCAGGCTTAGGAGTGCGTGTTGTATACTTTAAGTATGTGTGTATGTGTGCGTGCGCGAAAATGTATCTCTTTACATATGAGTAATGAGTAAGGAAAAAATGTAATATTATTGCTTGTAAGTTAACAAAGAAGGTATGTTATGAGCTGAGTAAGGTTGATAGTATGCCACACGTTCCATACACAGGGAACAAATTCGCATTGTGAACATGATAAGTAATTTTCAATGGAGTAACTAGAGAGGAAATAATTTACAAATAATAATTTTCAAATACAATTAAGAAATATGAGGGAATAACAAGAGAAACTGCAAACGCATAAATAATAATTTCGTTATATGAACTTCAAATCCTTCATGAACAGGAAGAAAGGTTATTACCATTCCCAGAGGCAGAAATCAAGGTAGTATATTTATTAGAAAAGGCAGAATTTTGTTTGTAAATCGTCGAGTAACAACGTATTGATAATAGCTGTTTCATTAATCTCGTTTTGATTCATTTTAGAGATGCAGGTTTTATTACGTATAAATCAGTTAGAAGCTGTGACAGAGGTGTTTGTGCTGTAGACGAATGTCACTGACCGATCGCGCAATCCATTGACTTCAGTAGCGCGTACGTGTCTTGGGGCAGTTCGAGAGTTAAATGCTTACGCCCCAATCTCACGCACGGCCGTGCCAACGAACCCAGACCGCGTGGGACCAAAGCAGAGCCCTTTTGAACTTTAACTGGACTCTTATGATAAGGGAGATATAATACATCGCTTGAGTGAAATATGTTAAAGACTTTTTTAAATTATTAAAATTTCCATTCAATGGAAGGTTAAATACGTAATTATGGACTAAATGAAACTTTTACTTTTAGATATAATGTTTAAGATGCATAAAAATTGGAGGTTAATCAAATCCGTACATTGGGTTACATTTTAAAATTTTAAAATTTCGTTCATTATGAAATTCAACATGTTTTACATGCAAATCATCGAAAAAAGAAAAAAAAACTACTTAGTGTTTTTAAAACTATTTTTAAGAATGAAACATTTTTTTCTCGAAATTGAAAAAAGGAAACTCGAGAAAAGACTAGCCGATTTTGAAACTCAGACTTTCATTTAATGAATATATCATTTTCAAATAACGATTGGTACTAATAAAATTAAAATTATTTATAAAACATTTGTTTACTATACTTATTTTATCCTGAGTTACTTGAAATAAAGGTGACTAGGAGATTCATAATGCATTACAGCATTACTGTATCGATTTCCAGGTGATACGCAAAGAGGAATAGCAAAATTATACAAACAACTTCATCCACAGACATAATTCCACAAGGATATGGAATTCGCAAGTTTCCATTTGCAGATGCGAGTACGTAGTTCATTTGAGAAAACAAGCGCAACTCAAAGCGGCCGAGTCGAGTGCTTAGGTAGGTGAGCGTGAATGTTTGGGATGCGGTTTCTCATGCAGTGGGTGGGCTGCAAATGCGAGCGGCGGTGAAATATGAGGGATGGTTGAGAATGCGGCGGGTGGAGGTTGGGGGTGGCAAGGATTGACTTACTATTTTTGGGTTTGCGGACGCGCCAACGGCTATGGTTATTAGTCCCGTTAGTGTAGTGCATGTTGCATCTCTGGGGATGGCGACATTCCTCCCCTGCTGCAATGGGCAGGCCGGTGCCGGCTTTTACCGTCCAGCGGGGAAAGGTCACCGCCACAGCCCGAGGGGGAAACATGCACTATACTTACGGGACTAATGACAGTATCTGTTAACACTAGCAATCTAATCAATCACGAAAAGCAATTGTTGAGCCATCTGAGCCGTTCGGAGTGACTAGCGGAAGTGGTAGAGGGCAAGCCGGAAGCAGGTGTTGAAGGCTGGGGTGGGGGCAGGTAGACGTGTTGGGAGGTGCGAGGACACGGCCAAGCGAACGCACGTGGTAAAGACACCGTGGAAGTGGTGCCATGTGGGGGAGTGTAAGTGTTGTGATGTGGTTAGATGGGAGGTGGGCGGGAACGCCCAACACGCGTTGAGTTGTGCGAGGTGAGACCCCGACATTTCAAAAAAAAAAAAGATATGTAAGGCATTGTGTTAAATGAACAATAGCGTAATGTGAGGGAGACGTACGCTCACAGGTTGGAGCAACGCCCATGGACTTCCGTTTACGCTACGGCTTGCACCATAATGTACTTGTTTTGAATTTGTAAATAAACTTAAGTACCTGCGCGAGACCTCTTGCATGTTATCCTTCCTTTTCCTTATCCTTTCATTTCCATGTAAAGGGAGAAACTTGTCAAGGAAACGTGTTTATTTATTTAAAAAATGTATAAAGGTAACTTCCAATATACTTACAGAATATAAATAAAAAACAATGCAATTGAAGTTTGAAACAAATTTTCAATAAACTTTTACTCTGTCTATAATACTGTCTTGTAACAATCCACTACTCAATAACATTTGAAGGAATTAAATAATCCTTCTTGACCGTTAGTTTTTCGCTTTCCTTCATAGTTATAAACTATATAAAATATGTTTACTCTTGAGAAAGCTACATACAGTTGTTCATGATAAAATACAGTTCCGGGCACGTACAACACCACTTTTTGCAACATTATTTATCTTTACTACCGAGCAGCGAGTGCATACTCGTACAATTCAATAGCATAGTATGTTAAGTCATCAATTTAATTTCATATACAATTGCAGATTATGCACGCCTCTGAGACATTTTACGTCAAAATTTCAGATTTTAAGTTCTTAGAAAGCTTCTTTTAGCAGTTATTATTTTATCTATATAGATTTAACACTTCTGCAGTGCGTTTCAGGTTGCGTGAGACATGAATATTAGTTACTTTTTTTCAACAACGTTTCATATGTTTACAGTCAACGTGCAATTCATCACGTCTCCGTTAAATTACATTTCTTGAGATACATCATTTATAAATATTGGTTGCGTGTGAGATCGGCAAAACTCAACTCTACTATTGAAATAATAAAGGAGACGATACTTTTATAAAGTGCGAGGTAAGCAGGCACGAGAGATAGAGAGAGAGACAGAGAGAAACAGAGAGAGAGGCAGAGAGAGAGGCAGAGAGAGAGAGGCAGAGAGAGCGAGGCAGAGAGAGAGAGAGAGAGGCAGAGAGAGAGAGGCAGAGAGAGCGAGGCAGAGAGAGAGAGAGAGGCAGAGAGAGAGAGAGAGAGAGAGAGAGAGAGAGAGAGAGAGAGAGTGCCGAGAGGATGGCTTGCGAGCAGGGGACCGGGAGGGGGCGACGGCAATGACATGATGATCATAAACGATTGACTGACTGGTGTTTCATGAAACATCAACTGCTATGGTCATTGGTTTTGTCAGTGCATTGAATATTTTATTGCGGGAGTTGGCCCTGGTTCCTCTTCCGCTGCATGGCGGGATCCGATCGGCAGGACCCCAGCCGACAAGCTCTGAGCTCTCGACTGGCCTCCCGACACGTGAGGTAGTGAAGAAGTGCTGGTGTAAGTGTGTGAAAGTTAGCGAGATGATAGAACAGGGAAGAGGAAGGAAAGATCGTGCACGACCCGTGGCTTTTTAGGGCACCGCTCCGTCATGTGCCTGGTGTTGATCGGAGAAACCATGGAAAACAACCGATCAAAGCAGCCGGCCGCTAGATTTCTCCTCCTGATAGCGGCTTAAAATGCTGCCAACGTCTGAACTCAAAATCTAGGACCTCCCGGTCCGCGTCGCCGCAGTCTGCGACAATCTGAAATAAACTCAGCTGGTGCGTAGGGCGGTCATGCAAATGAGGAAACGCATTAGACGCCAGCACACAAGCAGCAGCTACAACAGCGGTACGTTGCTCTGTTTGCCTCGACTGCGTGCAGACAACGATCTCTCTGCCGACTTCTGGGGAGCGCATGGCATTTTTAAATTAGTCATACTGTACTTTGGCCTTTAATTTTAAGACTGAATATTAACATAAAATCACTGCTTTATATCAACACATAAATTACTTGAAAAATATTACATCATGCATAAAAACAGAAACGTTTCGGAAATTAATTATTTCCATCGACAGGCTTAATGGCAAAAACAATTAATTAATTTAATACTTTAAACATTCGACAGATTTTCACAGACGAATTGCACGAAGAACTAATATACAAGTCACAACGGAACACACCTTGATAAAATATGGTACCGTAAATGCATGAAAGGATGTTGATAGAGGTTGAGAGGGATATTTCAAAATCAAGACAGAAAGAATCTAAGCAATAAATCGTAATTTTGGAGAAAATATCAAAAATTTGGGGAAACGTACTCAATAATCCATCCTATCAATTGATAAATTTATTATATTCCACCTGTGTACTTAAACAAGAAGTTTCAATTTGTAGTTTCTAAATAAACTCTAAAATAAAGGCCACAGTACAGTCAAACGTGGAAAAACTCAGACAAACATAATAATCTTAAACATGGCTGCTGCTTCTATTACAGGTGAAATGATAAAACTGGCGAATGAAACATTAACATTTACGGGAATAAAATGATTGTATATTACAGATCAACTCTGTAATATTCAAATCAATATTGATTATGATGTAATTATATTTTCAGCTGGGAGAGAGATGCATTTTTTTACTTGTTAAAAGATAGATAGAAAAGATAGTTTCATTATGAAACACCTAATATCAAATTACTTTTATCTGGGTGAAAGCGCAATGTATTATCACAACTCTTAGTACAGAGTCCCTTTAAGGGACGTCTTGGTACCAGAGTATAAGGGCGGTTTATAAAGGGAAAACGTTTATTTTACAAAGTGTAGCAAATATCGTTCCTTTTTGCACATATCTACCTAAATAGAGCGCTGGAATCTTTTATTCGAAGCTCATACAACAGATGCTCAATAGAAGCTTAAATTGAACGATGAAAGATCCAAATTAGTCAATAAAAAAGCCTAAACACGAATAAGCGCCAAAATTAGTTTTACAGTTTTGCACTGTGAACTCTATTGAGCAGTGAGATTTCTGGTACGAACTTAATTCTTATCACAATATATGAATTGTTATTTTTCATTTCTGGTTGACAAAAATGGCGTTGTAATTTGCATATCATAAAACTTTACCTCCATCATGCTCATATTTCATATTTCATAATAAATATTAATTGCGTATAAAATATTACCAGGAAGATTTTAGGTGCTTTTCTTTCCTTCTTCAAAATATCTGTCGAACTGCGGTCCCGTTTAGGGTTTTCTAACTTTCCATCTAATTTAACTGCTCAATTACATTAATTTTGAAAGCTCTACTATGGCTATCTTCTTCTCTTTAGTATTTCTTCTACCTCCTTGCTCTGTATTCATGCCACTTTTTTCCGATAATTGTTATGCACGTTATTAATCATGAGCTTGTTTTTCTTAGGAGAAATTTTTCTTTGGATATTTTCTTCATTTATCAAGGAGCTATCAATATTCTTACAGAGTGTATATTCTGATGAATACTAGGTCAAGAGCAATATTCTCCTATAACTTTAATATGCAAAATCTTGTTTCTTATCGAGTTTCTCATGCAATTATCAATTTAAAAAGTAAATAGATTTATACGATTTTGTAAATAATTTTTACTTTTAATACTTGCAGGTGCACCGGAATATAACTATGCGCCTTTCTCTTGCTAATTTGAACACTCCCAACATAACGAAATAATGCGTTATGAGGATATACTTCAAATAATATAAAATGACAGGTCACGACAAAACACTAAATCTAATGATATCATGATGGGGAGTTACAATTATTCATTTATCTCTGCTTTTAACAGCGAAGCAGATGAAGTTTAGATTAATAGGATCATATGCAAAATACCAGGTGGATGGACATTTTTTACCACAAACGAAATAATCAACACACTTTCAATCCATAATGCAAAAGTGAACTCATTAAATTAATAAAACGCATTGTTTAATTTGACAGAAATAATTCGGAGTTTCATTTAAAATATATGAAGAACGGACTGGAACGTACAATCATGTGAAGTTAAATAATCACAGCTGGTTATAATGCAACTTCAAGTTAATAATACAGAAATCTGTTAATATATTTCTCAAATATATTTTCGGGATAATTAGCCATTTAACAAATTAAGTAAAATATGTGTATTACTTTTAGCCTGTGCTTACAAAAACTATTACACTCAAATTGATAACGTTGTCCTAAATGTATTAGTAATCGTTGATTTCATTGATAGACAGATTTGAGATAATACATTTATTATTGTTTTTAGAAAGTGTAAATAAATGTGTTCAAAGTACAAGTTTGAAATAATGTAACAAAGCATGTATAAAGTCTTAGTGAAGAGCTCGCTACAGTTGTTCCTTCATTCATTGATAACATATGCCCATTATCATCTTTTTTAGTATTCTTCAGATAAGGCATATTTACTTTTCAGATGATAATGCACAAGACTGCTTTCTTTCTCTGATGAATTCTAACCATGTAGAGAAATTTGAAAAGTGAAAATGTATACACGCAATAATTTCGCGAATCCACTATAAACATCCAATGTAATTGATATACAGATGTTCAGGAAGGAAATGTCAAAACGCCGCAAATGAGCTCTTAAGACAATTGTAAGCATATTTTGTCTAATAAAGTACTTGGATATTCCGAATGTCTGAGCCACAATAAGCACTCAAAAGTTGGTTTGCAAAAACATTTTCTATGCAAAAAATTGCATTGCAGAAGCATATAAACACTTTAGAAACACGTAAATTGTTTATTATTTACAAAAGATATTAATATATTTGTTCAGAGAGAAAAGTGAAGACACAAATAAAAAAGCACCCAATTTTCCTAGTTCACACAATTCGACTAATGTTCTATTAAACTGCATAAAAACAGTGCCCTTCTTTCATTAAGAAACTATAAAAGTCTAAAAGATGTTCGTAACGACAGAAAGCTGAAGGGCCCTTTAAGTGTGCTTTCGTGGGGCGTTGACAATTTCTCATGGATATATATACGCAACGGATTGTCTGGAAAGCATGCTTGTCAAATCGTTAACGTTGTGTAAGTGAATTATGCTGTAAATCTCTGGATTCATAAGCTAGATTCATGCATCGTTCTTTTGTCTTATTGACACGACTTTTTTTCAGAAATATTATTTACTAATGCACTGAACCTATAATCTGTATGACTACGTGTACGAGTAGCTTCATTATTATCTATCATCCTCATAATTTCCCATACTCTTCCTCCGTCTTCTCATAACACCTGGCTAACATTTGCGTACACTTCTCGACGGGTTGCTTGATGATTAAACATAGATACCAACATTCTTTACCATAATGCGTTTTACGCTCTGTTGCGAAACTATTGGCTATTAGACAAAGACTACATCTTCAAACCAGACTTATTTGCGAATATATTCAGTAGGTTTCTTCAAAGATTTCTCTAGATATAAAACCCAGTATCTGCACTATTAAGGCCAAAGAAAAATATCCAAACTGTCTTTTCTCGAAATAATTTCCACTTCGTGTGTTTTGGTAAGGAGCATCCACGTTTTCGTGTTACTTCCGTAGTCGTCGCACTGGTCCGCTGTTTGATCAGTGCTCCGGCGCCAGTCTTGACGCGGCCGTGCTTCAAACGTACATCCGACCCTCAAACGTACTACATCCTGAGCCGGGACCTCGTCCGGGCGTGCGCGGCGGGACCCTCGTCCTCGGATTCGCTGTCCGTGGAGCTAGGCGTCGCGTGTGACGCGCCCGTAAAACTTCCTCGGCTTCAGTGCCACCGCACCAACCTTCCGCGCCACGCGGCCTCCGCGCCGTTCGTCCTCATTCTCTTCAAGCCCTTCCCGCTTCCTTCCAGTACTTCCTTCTGTCCCGATACTAGCTCTCTTCAACAAAACTACGTCTTACTTCAACTTCACAACGTGTCATTTCTATCTTCCGTCTCGTCCCTTTGTCTAGAAGTATTGGCGTTTTCTTTTTTATTAGATCTGTGATTAGATCTGTCGTTTTTATTTTACTTTCCCTTCTCCCTGTCTTTCTCTCTTTCTCTACCGTATACGTTCTTATTTCCCGCGATCTTCTTTACCACACACTCCAGAAGGCTTCGTACTGACCACACCCCAAACTTGTCTTATTAACTTATCAAAAACTGTTATTCGCATCTCTTAAGTTTTCAGTTCCCCTTCCCTTCCGACAAGCACTGTCCCGCAGAATCACCGTGCTCGATGCATCAAACATTCTCCGCTTATTTTCGTAAGCTGCCCCGACCCAGTTCAACAACATCAACATATTCTAGTTAGCATCTCCCTCTTTGTGTCAATTGCCACCGATGTAAATTCCACCATAGTCACCGCCGAATTCGTCAACTCTTTCCTTCCCACATCGCACCTCTGAATTTCTTTCCGCAGCTGTGCCGACCAAGGGCGGCGGCAGCGTAAGGGCGCAGGTTGGCGGAGAGAGAGAGAGATAGACTCAAACTTGCACGAGGTCGTGTATAAATTTATCGCCCAGCGTTTCCCCTACAAACGGGCGTCTCTTTGTCTTATGCGCCCCGGTCGGCCTCCTGCTTGCTGGCTCCTTTGCATATTCGAGCGGTGCTGCGCTGCGGCGCCACCGCCCGACCCGATTGGAAGGGGCGAGGCCCAGGCGCTGGCGGGGAGGGAGGGTTGCGGAGGCGGTGGTGGACGCGGGATTGGGTGTGCGGGTGGTAGAGGAGGGCGGCGGCGGCGGCGGGTACGAGTGCACCGGAGTCGGGGCACAGGCGAGGCAGAGGCGGGATTGTGGCGAGGCAGCGGGGAGTCAGGAGCGGGGGGATGTGCGGAGGCGGGGCGGAGGCGAGGCCGGGCGGAGGCCGGGCGGAGGCCGGGCGGAGCCGGCGGACGCGGGGCGAGCCGGGCGGAGCGGGGCAGCGGAGGCGGGGCCGGTGGGGGGCGGAAAGAGGGGCGAGGCAGTGGCGTGCGGGCGGAAGAGGGGCGGAGGCGAGCGGAAAGGGCGAGGCAGGGCAGAGGCGGGGCGGAAGGCCGGCGAAGAAGGGCGGATGGGGGGAAGGGGGGCGGAGAGAGCAGGTACGGGTTTCAACCGAGGAGAGGGCGTGCCGTGACGAGGAAAGGAAGCAGGAAGTGGGGACGGAGCCGAGGGGAGTAGGAAAGAGGCAAGGGAGAACGGGAGGCTTGCAAAGCTGTGTTGGCACGAGAGAGAAATTGGAAGGAAAGTGACGGACACAGGAAAGAGAGAGTAAAAAGACACCGGAAGGAGCGCGCCACGCCCTCCTGCACACCCATTTTTGCGATGACTGCTTATTTGACTATATATAATTGTACGCGCCTCTGTGGGTTTTTGAGGACAAAGCACGGGGCGGATGTCAGATTCGTCTTTATTTCCGTGTGAATAAGCATGCATTCTTCAGCTTTCAAGTGGCACTTTACAGAACAAAAATTATTGCGAGATTTCTCGGTTGCTAGCAAATTATTTTATTTTCCTTGATAGCTGATATTAGGTCAGCGCTGTCATTTCTTTGAATGGATGGAACTGATGTGTCAAGTAGATAAAAATATAGTAATGCTTCAAAATCCGGCAACTTTCCGACAAAAAAATCGTATAATAGTCCCTGCTACCGAAAAAATAGTAATTTTTATCCCTTGTTTGTAGGAAATTACTTCAACTAACACGTTCTGAAATCAGAATCGACGTTTCGTGGGTCTTTGATTAAAAAAAAATGGGGCCAAAACGTTTCCCTCATCTACAAGAAACATTCAAAGTAATATTTCAAATTTACCGTTAGGGGGCCGAAGAAATTGAGGAAACGTGAAAAACTGTTTTCTAGGCGCCAATAGTAGGGACTGGAAGGAGTGTGGATCAATACAGAGAAGCTAACCTAGTCTAAAGAGAATAGAAAACCAACGTGCGAGAAAGTCTGAACCATTCTCTAACATTGCTGGTTTATGGATTCGGTAGCATCTTTTGCAGGTGCGTTTGTTAAAACAGTTACCAATGAATGACTAAGACGTTTAATTCTATTGTTAGCAATCATTGATCCCTTTTCAGGTTCTTGAATAATTTCTACACATTTTATGAGTTGTAACTTTTACTTCTGATTTAGTCATATTGTATCTATTTACACACTTTTACAGACTCACGTGGCGATTTCCTTATAAATACTAGTATAAGAACTTAGTCTATTACATGTATAAAGTCTATTATATTATTATTGTTATCAAATCTATTATTAGATTTGCTTGATCATCCCGTACGGAGCTCACTCCGCTTATGGTTTACTGTTATGGTTTTCCTTCTCCTAACCCATAAGTTCCTGCTTTAAGGCGTTCGAGGTTCGCCTTCGCCTTCTCCCTCCATTCGGTTTAACCTGCTCTTTGGAGTTTATTCTGCTCATTAGGAGCGAAACGAACGGAATCATGGTATCGACTTTTCACCGTCGACGTGATTATATCACCGACCCAAACGATTATAGCGCCGTCCCGCCACCGTTAGGGTTGTGGGATCGAGTGCCACATAAATCACAGATGTTTCATCTTACACTATGGCGAAGAAGCCAAAGTACAAAACGTGTTCGTTAATATCTAAATCTTTTCAAACGTCTTATCCCAGCAGGAATTTCCCAATTTACATAAAAAAGAAAAGAAATGAAATTCCAACATTTCAGTAAAATTAATTTAATCATTTTCCTCAAGCGTAAACATTTAGAGAAGTATGATTTATTCTATTTTTGTAACGATCATATGTTTTTAAATGGTATTAGTGTCACATAACCTTTCCCCATTATAGATACTATGAAAGTCTAGTGCATGAATGCGCGTATGCTCGGGATGCAATATCACTTTATTTCAACCGTATCTAATTCATCCACTACACGAGTCAATATTAGATCAATTTTTTAGAATTACGAATTATTTATTTTATACTTTTCTAAAAGAAGGAACGACATGTATATAAAAAAGGGTTTTATCTACGCAGTTTGCACTGGTTTTCTCTCCCTTTCATGAAGTCAATTAGAAAATGAAATGTACCACAAATTGCAATTTGTGTTATTAATTTACGTACTCACTTAGCATAAATTAATAAATCGCTGGCCGTGACATTCAAATTTTATTTCATTCGCTGACCGCCTCCCGTGTGTGTGCGTAGTACGTAAACGCCGAACTCGAGCGTAATAATTGTATTGCAGACTCATGAATATTTGCAATATGGAATGTAGGAATTACTACGTTTAAATATAAATAGGATACATCACAGAGTCTCAAGGTAGAAAGGATCTAAGAAAGAAAGAAAGGAAGAGAGAAATAAAAAGAGAAAGATATAAAGAATAGAATAGATAATATGAATATATTTTAATTATTTTATAAAATTTAATTATTTCACTACAATGGTAAGCTATTATTTGATATAAATTTCCGTACGTTATGTAGTGAGTGAAAAAGGAAAACGCCTCATCTTCACGTGTTTCCTGTCAAAATTGTATCATGCATTGAATATGGAATGAACTGTTAAATCATTCTGTGGTACCTCCCTGGTATCCATTTTCTACAGACAAATCGTATTGTTAGAATATAATAACGAATCATTTCCGTTATGCCAAAACGCCAGCTAGAAAATGACTCAACTTAAAAAAACATACTTAAGGAATAAAAAAGAAGTATGAAATGCATAATAGTAAAAGTTTTGGTCGCTGATTATATAATGTTAGGTATAACGTTTCTCATTCAGTTGAGATGTCTATAATATAAATAATAGCTAATACATTACCGTTACATCCCTATAATTATACAAAATCTACCTTTACTACGATATTATGTGATATTACTCTTAAAATATTTTCTGTGCTTGTTCCCATCCAATTTTTACTGACGTTTCGTATCTGATGCATATTTCTCATGTTTCCTTTCTAGAATGAAATTGATCAGTGATAAATGGCTTGTACCATCAAGTCATAAGGTAGACTAGGCATGACAGTGATTGATTGGAAGGTCTCCACTTTCATGTGCTCGATAAAAAAAACTCTTTTTCAGACATCGACTATTGATATTTACTGTGATTGAAAGTAAATATGGCAACTCGATCGAATTGAGAATTCATAAATTTGGGGATACTGAGTCGACTCGTATAATTCAGATGGTCATCACAGTGAGTGCTATAGCAATGGTTGCTGGGTTCAGTTCAGTTATTTCATAGTGTGCAAGATGTACTTTCGGTACCTTTACTGTGTGAATGACTCTGATAGAAATATGAAACAATCACAACGTCCATTACATATCAGAATCATTCAAATGTCTGTCTTCAAATCCTGGAACGAAGCTTGCGGTAATAATAATAATAATAATAATAATAATAATAATAATAATAATACTTTCAACAACAACTACAATAATAGTAACAATAATAACAACAATAACAATAATAACAACAATAACAATAACACCAATAATAATAATAATAATAATAATAATAATAATAATAATAATAATAATAATAAACCGCAAGGGGAGACCATTGCCTCACGTGCCCTGCTGTCTCTTACACCCCAGCTTCAATAAGTTCCGTCTCCAGACCAACGGTAGAAAATGAGCTATCTCTATGAGAAAGCGATGGTGAACCTACTACGTGTACCTACCTACGGTTTTCCGCCATACAAAATCAACAGATGTGACGGACGAAATAGAGATAATGTTTCCGAAATGTGTGCCTACTACGTGAGCCCAAAAGTGAACACTGAGTATGAAGGGTTCAAAGTAAGAATGCATGCGGAACGGAAAAGAATGTATCCAATCTGGATACAGTCCAGTCTGTTCACTGAATGAACAGGTATTCATTCTTTTCCCAGGTGACACTAATTCTCAGATACTGAAGTGAATAGACGTAAACCACAGGGAGGTTTGCAGCTGTAAGGGAAACATCACCAGAGTTTGCACTTCATGATTAGGAACATACAGATGGCGAGAAAATACATGAAGAACATGTAGCTGAAAAGCAAGCAGGACAAAAATGTAACAAACACCTCGTGATCCAGGAAATTTGCCAGAAATATCGCATAACATTTGAAGATATCTCGAGAAGGAACGACCACGTACACCACCTTGGAAGAGTATAAATTCCCGATGAAAGTATAAATTCGAGAAGCAAAGCATCTCTTACTAATAATTGGGCTTGCATTAAAATCTACAAATTTTTGAAACAAAATGGGTAAATACATCTCTAAATAAGTTATTTTTAATAGACAAATAATATAAAGTACGAGTCGTCAACTTCATCATTCTCTGAGTTGAGCGCACAGACTGCGCTTATCTTGAGGTACTGGTGAAGGGTAATTCATAAATTAGAGGCACTGAGTGGCAGCGAGAAGAATAGATACGTCAGTACTTTCTGTCTATCACAGACAATACAATATTTTGCGTACTGGGAGATCCACCATTGTAGTCTGGCAAAGAAAAGAAATTTACGATACATTTTTTGCAATTTTATCACAGGAGAATATTGTCACGAAAAGCTCAATGGAACGATTTCGAACATGAGACTTCTTCAGTGGGACAGAAGGGTTTCTTTTTCCAATTCAAGACTAAGTTGTTAAAAGCAGATCATTCAAACAATTTATTATGGTTTAGTAAATTGATAGAAACTGTCAGCACTGAAAATTTACCAACGTGTCAACCATCGTATTGTCTGTAAATGCCCCACATTAACTTGAATAGAAAATCTTACAAGACATAGCAATATTTCCGCATAATTCATCAGGCCTCTGCAAAGAGGTGTTTGAAAGTGAGAAATATAAAATTACAAGCTCAAACCTTAGCAAGTAATGAGCAATGAGCGAGCGCGGATTCCATTGGATATTGTAATCGTCATTGTCCGAACAGTGGAAACAAATCGACCAAACATTGTTCTGTTTGATAAAATATCGAAAACATCATACG
The DNA here is from genome assembly GCA_017312745.1 of Gryllus bimaculatus. Classification (NCBI taxonomy): domain Eukaryota; kingdom Metazoa; phylum Arthropoda; class Insecta; order Orthoptera; family Gryllidae; genus Gryllus; species Gryllus bimaculatus. The sequence goes on from BOPP01000145.1 coordinate 628,605, forward strand.
TCATTGACGCTGCATTCTCTTCACGAGGCAGGTTTGTAACAACTGTTGCTCAGATAATATGACGTTGTGGGCAAAAAAACGTACTTTTACTGTAACTTTTTTTAAACAACTTTCACATTATCACATTCAAAATATTCCCCCTGATAATCCCTGTACCTCTCCATTTCAATTTTTTGATGTTCAAAACAGAGTTTTAGTTCATTATCTAGAATCACTTGCATGGTCTCCGTCGCTTTTTCTTTCACAGCTTCATTTGTCTCAAACGTGCCATTCAATTCTTCCTTTGCTTTGGGTAAATCAATGTCAGAACAAATGTTCATCCGAGAGACCTTTTTGTTCAGGAGTGAAGATTTTGGCCACCGTTTTGGAACAAACTTTTCTCATGTTAAAATGATCGTGTAAAATCTCTCGAATTGATTCTTTGCCGTCTCCTACAGTATCATCAACTGCACTGATACTTAAGCGGTGACCTTTGCACGGGCGAGATGGCACGTTTGTTTTCGTCTGTTTTTGACTTGGAAGAACGTCCTGGACCTGGATCATCTCCGATTTCTTGTCGTTTTTCTTTGAACCAGTTATGCTGTTCAAACATCTGTGTGCGGGACATACACTCATCACCGTACACTTGTAGTACGAGAGAAAAGGTCTCCTTTGCGGACTGGGCTATTGAGCCGCCTGCCATTTTGTCGATGAGTGGCAGAAACACGATCCAATGCGAACAAGGGTCTTGACCCGTGTCCGTGACCAGGCTACCATTGTCACACCGGCTGTAATGTGAAGAGGGATGTCAGGCGACTTGAATATAGTGTTTGACCTTAAGACTCGCGATGTTTTCCTCATTCCTCTTTTTTACAGTCTCAGCAACTGCAGGGATATTTAAACGGCGATCTTCACGGTCGAGATTGCAAATTTTTTCAATGTTTTCGTCTGTCTTTGAAGAGAAATAACGTCCAGGACCTTGATCTTTGGTTTTGTGTCGTTTTTCTTTTAACTATTATGACCATATGCGTTTCAAATATTCGTGTGCGGGACATACACTCATCACCGTACACTTGCTGTAAGAGAGAATACCTAAAATATTTGACCGACTCACCTCCCACTATCCCACATAACACCTCCTACCATCATCCTAGTCCTTTCACCTCTCATCATCACCATTTAATAATAATAATAATAATAATAACAATAACAACAACAACAACAACAACAATAATAATAATAATAATAATAATAATAATAATAATAATAATAATACAAAAGTGTCGAGACCTCACAGCACAACATTTCACTCAGAAGCTTTAGGTCATTCCTGTCAAACCAAAAAAAAACAACCAATTGTTCGAAAATCACAAACGTTTATTTTACTACTTGCTTGTACAATGATGATATGAAGTTCAGTTTCACATTTTGTTACATGTTTCCCATGGGCTGAGATGACTACGTCAGTACAATAAATATTAAACCTTTTAATTTAGTTATAGGCATTAAGGATAGAATGATTACAATCTATATTTCAATTGTAGTAACTCTATATTATCATAATTTATACAATCTATACATTGGTTAACAGGTACTAACATAATATATGTACAATGTGTATATTTAAACACTTATATTAATGAGATGTATAAAAATGTAAGGTGGTTTTAAAGAGAATATGCAACTACATTTCCATTTTACACAAGTGTATGATTCAGATGCACCTTTTATGATCCTTTTATAAATCTACTCAACTACAAAAAAAAACAACATTCATATGCGCATGAAAATCAGTCATTCAGGGTATTACCAACATTATGTATAACTTTTAATTGCATCAAACAGTTAATAGATAATACATCACTGTAGATGCTTCTGCTCAATGTTTTTAATTATCTAGCACAGTAATATACAAAGCTTTTCTGCGGACAAAGACACGCTTTCACGGCCCTACTCATCCCCAAGCAATCATAAAAATCGACATCTGATTAACCAAAAGCGGATGTTGTCGACAACCATTTGGCCGAATTACTCTACATTCAGCTACCCTCAAACGCTCTCTTTGTCGCAATTAAAGGAAACAATCAATGTCGAAACCGAAAGTTCCGTTTCGGAGGGGGAGTTAATTGGCCGGGAGACCCTGCGAGTGCTGGGGTTTCTCTCACGCGTGGGGGGGGGGGGGGACCCGGGGTGCGGGGCCGCGACGACGACTGCGGGACAAAGAGACTCGCGGAAAAGAGCGGGAGAAAGCGGCTAATACCTGCCAACGACAGCGCCTGGTGTTCTGAATGCAGAAATGCTATTATTAACTCTATTATGCACGAATGAGAAAGATAAATACTTTCTGTGAAAGTGCTCGGTTGCAAAGTAGTGAAGTAAGTAATTTTTGTTGTGTTACGAGAGAATAACGTTCAACCGAGTCGTTTATGCACACCCGCGTTCAATTCGAAGCATTTATCCTTTAGACAGGTGCTCAACTCAACATTTATGGTTTGTGGAAGTTGCAACCATATCGTGGTTTATCTCCGCAGGCCTCAGTTATTGCTGTTTGTGGTGGCATACAATTATAGGAACATCGAATTTTCATTCGAAAATGAAAAATATTCTGAAAAATGAAGACAGTTTTTACACAACTTGCTCTTACACAAATAAACAGTTCACAGGGGAGGGAATGGTGGTAAAATACCAACCAGTCATCCCCTTGACAGCCCAAATTCATGGAGTACCCAACGCCAGAATTTTGCCAGGAGAAGTAGGAACCTCTGGGTCTACGACAGACTGCATGTAGAAGTGCCTATTGAATAACAATTAATTTCATTACAATTTAATTTTTATTGAGCGAATAAATCGAATTTTCTATTGTAGAATTTATATTTCATGAGATTTAGAGCTCCGTAAAATTGAAAAATAGGTCAATGAACTCAAGAAGATTACAAATTCTCAGTTCGCCTTGAGTTCAAAGAAACCATTGTTCCCGCCTATTTATTGAACGGTCTGTTCAGTTCAAAATTCATTACCACCAGAGCACGAGCCATTACATTCATTGGACGGCACGGCATCCCGAGATTCTGCGGAGGCTACCGGGGGGGTGACGGAGGGGGCAAGGGGAAGGAGGCGGGGACGGCGCCCCCCCCCCCACGCGAGGGCGCACATGAAGCAACTGCCACAGAGAAGCAAGCGCGGAGATTTGCATGTGACAATCCAACTCCATATTTCACATCTTACATGGAGGTTTAGTTGCAGTAGCACGATTAGCGTAGACCCGAATAGTATAGTCTGCTGTCGCATCAACAACGTTACGCTAGCATTGAGTACCTCTGGGACAGCGATTCCGATCAGTAGTATGTTTAGCATTAGTGGTACGCGAATGGATCGGAGTCTGTAAGAGAGAAGATTTAGTTATAAAATAATGAGACCTTAAAATAGTTTGTATCAAGATACGTGTGTGAAAATGCATTCGCTAAACTCTTGTGCTTTGAAGCAATTATAGGATCCAGAAGTCTGTTGAAAGAAATTTAAGGTTAACAATAACATACACAAAACCTGACGTTAAAACGTTAGTACAAAATAATTAATAACAAGTTTAACATTTTCTTTTTAGTATATTGTTATTTTTCAGAACTAATAAGAAAATATGTTATTTGTGCCATCTATATTTTTTATCACAAAAAAGTGATTTAAAAATTAGTTCCTGTTTTAAAAATTCTGCGTATTTAAATGCGTTAAAAATATTTATATTTAACTATTAATTTGATGATAAACCATTATTGTACTATCATATGTATTAAGCTATTTATTGAGAAAATACCAATAATCTTTCTGTAAGATCTGATGGTTCTCGAAATTAACTTAGAAGACCAAAGTAGCAAGCTGCTCCAGAAAGACCTAGTGATCATGGGATGATATGCGAAAAAAATTCGCCATAAACCATATGCACACGTACATAATTATCTTTTCCGTTGTTTCTACCCCTTGGACCGTTCTTGTCGTTAAATATGTAACATGATTGATAACCAATTTTAAACTGTTCAAATTGTGTTTACAATATTATTATCTTCTATTTAAAACTGATAAAAGCTATCTAAGCGTTTGAGACAAAGGAACAACTTGCAGATGCTTGCAGTAATTGCTGTAGATGTACGAGTAAACTAATCTTCAAAATCTATTAATATTTTGTAAAAAAATCCTGTAATGCAATATAAAAGAGTGACTAAATTAAACTATAGGTTTGTCGACTAAAAAATACATAAAGGATTCTAAATGTATGTTTAACTGCAGATTAAAATGAAGTTTCGATAACATCCGGCGTTTTTTATGTGGTTTCTAGAAACACGTCCTGTCTAAACCTTTTATTTAATTACGTTCTGTCTCACTGATAAAATGATGAATGCCACACAGAATCTCTGGCAATGAAAGCCTCATACAATTACTAGACTAGAAAAATTGTGAACACTCTAGTCTGCCTTAATTCCGCCATTTTTCTCAAAGACTTCTATTATTATAATGTTAAAAATCAAATGTCTCTAGTGAAGCAATGTACAGAACATAACCGTAATCTTTAAAATAATCGACCTCATGTTCATGCGAGCGAAAAAAATAAAATAGCTGAACAAAATTACATATATTAGTTGGACACGTGCGAAAACTCAGCACTTAGTAAATAATTGTTTTAAAACTTAAAAATACTACGTAGTAGTACCAAACATTGAACGGACAGCCCCAGAGCTATGCGTTTCATCAATACCGATACTGTGCGAGAGAAACCATTCCAACATTACCAAATTCTGAGGTTAAGTTTTACAGAAAATCAAATAATCAATTCAATTTATCATGAAAGATAAGTTGTGTATTTTTCCCTTACTTCAATTTTTCATAGATTTTGGATTTCGGCACATTTTTTATTATTCATTTTACGGAACCCAAAATAACTATATATCACCAAAAATGAAGTAGAAAATTTAAAAAGTTTTTATTTTGTATAATACTTTATAAGAAACATAATTCTGGTCACACTTCTCTCTCGTATTGCGTCCCCTTTCATGTCTCCACATGTTCCGCTCATGTCTACCACCTCGCCCCTCTCCCTAACTGTACCTTTTCATTCCCACTCATCCCCAAAAACCTCGTTCCCCAGAGTACTTATCTGTTTGCTCAAAACTCGGGCCTTTGTAGTGCTGGGCCCTTAAAACTATTTGCCTGCACATACACGAAAAAATATTGTTAAGGCATGTTTACGAGTTACGCACGATTATAATACGTGTTGCAATAATATGTTTTGTTTGTCATAATTTGAAAACTTTTAATTTGTTTCGCCTTTAATCTATTGGATGTAGGACTGACGTGTAATTCCCTATCCAGCAGTAGCATACTGGATTTTGTGTCGATAGTTTCTTATAAATGGCCAAAAACCGTCATCCATCCTAAACATATTATAATTAGAGAGGATTGACTATGTAAAAATAGAAAACTTCATAACAATATTGGGTTCCTTCTGGGAGTTAATAACGGTCGTAATGCATTCAAGGGAATCCTTTCGAGCGATGTTTGCGCGCCGTCGCGGCGGCGTGCTACGAGACGTGCGCCTCCGGGGAGGAGCGTCGCGACACAGTTCGCCAGGCGGCCGCGCGGCGCGCACTTGTCTCCGAGACCGCGAGCGCGTCTTCCTCCCGGAAACCAATTTACCTGTCGGGCGGAGTTGCGACTGCGAGGCGGCGCTCGTCTGGAGCAGGCCCGACACTCTGCGCCCCTTCTTCCCCCACCTCCCCTGCCCGGCGGTTCCCGCCAGCGTGCCCCTCCCAGCAGCGCTTTGCAGCAGGGAACCTGTCCCCAATGTTTTAACGACGTGTAGGTCGGCGCCGCAACTCACTAATTAGCGGAGAAATATCATCGCCACCTCCCGTGATAAACATGCACTGCACTTACGAGACTAACGCCCATAGGAGTTGACACACCCGTAAACATGAGAGAATCAATTATCCAATTTTTCAATTACCACAATCACAGAACAGAAAGCAAACAGTTAACGTGGGATAGCCATGTCTCATGATAGGGATGCATACAATGAGAGTGGAAAGAAACCGAAAAATATGTTCCTTTACCAGCCAGTTAGACGAAGTAAGAGGGTAACCGAACTGCGGGGAAATTGTATTCAGGGAATTGAAAGAGCAATAACAGAGAAATCTTGAGTTGGGAAGATGCGTGCGATAGGATAGGACACTGTGCAGACTGAAATGCAGGATGTGTCAAGAGCCGGAGGACCTCTGCTTGATGATGATTCCCAGAAAATTTGAGATGGTACACCATGGGGTGAAGACAATACAGAATCCTTGTAGTCGCGAGATTTTGCGACACAAAAACGGCAGTCTTATCACTGCCTTTCGTAATTCGTTCACGGAATCTGTGAAAAAAATAATGCCGTTGGACTGTCGATTTGACAATACGAGCTTGGATATCATTCAAATTTCAGGGATCCCCAAATCCAAGAAAATATAATTATTTTTGATGTCACGTCTGAAACTTTCTATGCGTATTGTGTAAATTACCATGATCCAAACTAATTTGTTCTGCCACTCGGTCATTAAGACATCAGTCTGCCGTATCTGCTTAAAAAAAGTAACTTTTAAGCGATTGCGCTTTGTGGCAAATTAATGATTGTGGTAAACAAGACAAGGAACGACAAGAAAATGCTCTTCCAGGTGTCCGGCTGCACAGAGTTGCTCAGCCCAAGCCGAAAAATTCAGAAACTACATTATTATCTGAGGTGAAATGAAAGACGACGTAGGGATCTAAAATATTATGAGGTCGACCCAATGAATGTGTTCTATTTAAAGTTCCTGTTGAAGACATAAAAATTGACAACGCCCCTGGGATACCCCGTTCAAAATTCCTACGTGAAACAATGGTTTCAGTAAATGATTCACAGAGTAAGAATTCTGAACCTTTCGCAATTGCTCGCGACATATCAGAAGCCCGATTCGAATGCTCTTTTCGATATTCACACAAAAAATCACAACCTTCCTCATACCATCTGTAGAACTCCGTTTTTCCTTACATTTCAAGGATATCGCCATAAAGTTACCAGATTACCTTCGAAATGTCTCAGAACATATCTTTAACTTCCTCACGGCGTCATCGCTCCCACACAACAAACATCCAAACTGTAAGAATACCTGATGATATTGAGCAACGTTATGCTCTATTTCTCAACACTCTGCTCCGTCCTTTTCTACAGTTCTCTGTTACCTCCCTTGCATTCTCAAAAGTTTTCCTATTTTTGCACTCAGAGCTTGCCACATTTCCTGCAGTATTCTGGGCGCCGTATTTTTCAACTCTTAACAAGGTCCCGAAAACGTATGCCTCTTTTAAACCAGTTCTCTTTCTTTCATATTCAAATTTGTTCTCATGGTCCGGTAGAAGACAACGATGAGTACTCGTTTGTTGAAACCACAATACAGAATTAACTTATAAAAAGAAGTCAGATTCACGGAAGAAATGAAAGGACTTTTGTGCCTCTCTTGGACATTACATCATACTATTACCAGCTACCTGAATATCCTCGGCTCCTCCGTAAACCTCCCTCAAGCCCCCCGTTGCCGTCCCGCTCCCGCGCAAATTGCTGCTCCCCGCCACCGTCGCGCGTCCTCCAGATCGCTGGCCGCAAATTGCCTCAAACGGGGAGGAATTTCGGTAAGCGCCCGCCGCAGCGGAGCAGGAGGACGCGGGCGTGGAGGCGGCGGCCGCACCAAGCACGACCAACATCCCCGTTGCAGTGGCAGCCCTGGCGGCAGGGGGGGGGGATACAAAGAGAACGGAGGGCAAGAGGCGCTGATGTTGGCCATGGAGACAGAGACAGAGAGATACAGAGAGAGATACAGAGAGAGAGAGAGAGAGAGATACAGAGAGAGAGAGAGAGAGATACAGAGAGAGAGAGATACAGAGAGAGAGATACAGAGAGAGAGATACAGAGACAGAGACAGAGAGATACAGGGAGAGAAGTGGCAATGACGACAGCGACGCTAGTTATGCTGCCGCCAGAGGTTACGACAGACTCGAATGAGGTTCTCGGAATCGCGGGCGGTGGCGGAAGCTGGAAGGAGCTTGTCGTAACTACTACTACAAGCTGGGACTAGGATTATTTCAGTGCGCCGTTAGAACAATTTAACATCGGGCTTTGCACTCAGACGTCCAGGATACAAATGAACTTGCTAACTAATCACTACGAAAGATTAGGAGTTAGGTCAACAGGACTCTTGTTCATCACGGATTGGGGCTCGATCTTTCTCCCCAAGCGTACTTAGTATGAAAAAGGAATTTTATTCACAAAATGAAAATTCGTAATTTTATTAAGATATCTCAAATTAATCAGAGTTTTTACTGAAAAAATCACATAGAAAGAACAGGTACAGATATCGTATCGTCATAGTATGTTAGGAATAGAAACAAAACTAGATAAAAAAAGTCGATAGACTCTGTGGCAAAACTGAGTATTTATAGGTCAAAGGCAAAGTAGAAAACTCTAAGAAGTGAATAATTCGGAACAGTAAATTTTGAGTAAACGAACACAACCCAAATCATAATACACGATAAAAAGGATAATACATAGGCGAGAGGATGGAGTGTCCTACAGGACCCTGAGTGAACTCTTCTCTCTTGATAATGCAGAGCAGGTCTCCTGTGTCCTAGGCACTGCGTACGTGACCTTTGCAAAGTCCAATCTAGTGGACATTTCAAAAACGTAGAAAGGATTAATCTGTGAATTAATTATTCATAGTGGTGTTTTTCTTACGTTAGAATTTCCTTTTACCACCTATTAAGATCACTTTCAAAAACATTATTTATAAAACATTCCCTTTAGTAGAAAACAAGCTGTAGTAGAATGTAAGAAGAAACCATATGTACTACGAGTAGTTCGAAGTAGAATTACTAAGTAGAAACGAGATGCACTGAAGCAAAGCGTTGGGGACTCTTTCTAAAACTTATGAATTAATATAATTTTCGTACAAGATAGAACAAGAGGAATATTTAAAAAAATATTAGTATGTTTTTGAAACAACATTTAACAACTCTTACTTCGACTAAATAGTAGAGGAATACGGTAGATTGCCAGCCATCAATTTCCGATTTGAATGAACAGTATGAGCTGCAACCAAAATGGAAACAATGTTTTTAAAACAGTTAGGGACCTACAGATATTTTTAAAATAGTAACTAGTAGAATGTAAAAATCAGTGAAATGAGTAAACTACACAATTATAATAAATAAAGGTAAGAGGAAACAAATAGCGGATAAAATATACAATAGTCCGAGGTTAAATGGTATGTAAATTTTGTGTGAAAACGAAAATGTTACTCACAATAAAAATAAAGTAATTCCGAAGGAATATTTTAAATAAGTGGCGACACGTTCCCGCAATCACAGACAATATTTGCCCGCAATGAAAAATATTAAGCTATTGTTTACTCTCCTAAAAAAAAACAACCAACATTGGCGATCCGTTTTAAACCTCCCGAGGCCATTCTCCCTATCTTGGCGAAGGTTCCGCTGTTCCACGGCCGGTTTCGCTTTCTTTCCCGTGCTACGTAAATAGAAGGCATCGATCGCGAGCAAAACGCCCACCGAAGACCGCGCGCCGCCAAAAATGTCCTCGCCGCTCCGTGCACGCCGCGCGCCGGCTCGGGAAAAAAGAGAACGACGCTGACACATGGGAGGATGCACAAGTCGGGGGACGGGGCCCTTGCAGTCACGCCCAACATTTCGAACTTCACTGAATTTTCACAATCATATAAACTTTTAAAAATGCATTAATAAGAAGGTTAAAGTAGGGTACACGGTACATCCTCAGAGAAGCGCGGCGGTGGGGGGAGGGGTCTCCTTAAGCCCTCCCTCAAATTACACTTACTTCATTGTACCATACTCTATTTTTACTCATTAAATATATCCGCGCTTTGATAAAAATGAATATACGGATACGCGATTTTCATGGCTCGCCCTTCATACGCTTTGACCCCGCCGCATTGTAATGCCAATTTACTTAAATGGCAAGTTTTCTCTCTTCGCTCGCCCTGATCCAAGTCACGACGAGGCTCGGGCCTTCGGCCCTCGAGTTCACTATGACGTCTATCCACTGCATAATTACCAATTCACTTTTATAAGAAAGGACTTTTAAAGAAAGCTTCCAGAATTCCAACTGCGCAGTTACCGCCGGAGCGGTGCGAAGTGCCAGTTTAAACGACTTTCGTAAGTTGTACCGTATACTAGACTTCAGCCAATAAGAAATATTAAATTTGTTCTAAAATGTTTGTATTACCATCGATTTTTTTAAATGTGTAAAAATAGAATATGGTACAATGAATTAATCTTGTTCGTGCTTGTAAAATCGTTCCCTTTCCATTCTACAAAATAACAGGTATTTGAAGCGCCACAACAAATGTCGCGTGTGGGCGCCGGAGCATCGCCGTGGGGAAGGCAGCTTGTCGGACTTCGCGTTTCGATAGGTGGGCGTTGACATTTCGGCTCAAATGATCGTACTTGGAGAGGTCGCTCAGGACATCAATTGATGTCACTGCAATGCCTCTCACCGGGAGGTTCTACGTTCGAGTCCCAACGGTGGCAGGATTTTCGACACTAGCTATAAAAAGCTTGCTCGAATCCACCCACTGACTGGAGAAGAATTCTAGCGGCCGGCTGCTCTGATTGGTGTTGATCGGTGAAACCACGGAAAACTACCGGACGAATACCAGATACCGGTACCCTAAAAAACGGGCCAGGAACTGCGCGCGATCTTGCCTTCCTCTTCCTTGTCCTATCCTCATTCCTAACTCACATACACTTACACTAAAATGCGCGACACTACCATACATGGTGAGAGACCCGTCGAGAACTTATAACTTGTCCTGGTTGGGTGGTATCCCGCTGATGGGAGATACCTACAATGGGAAACACAATTAGCCGACGGTGGATCGGTGCCGAATCTCACAATTCAGCAGGAGATCACAGCCACCTCTCGAGGGAAAATATGCACTACACTTACGGGACTAATAGCCGTTGACGCGCCCGGAATCAGTAACATTCAAACAATCAAATGATTTGTCCTGCGCCGAGGGATAAGGCACTCGTCACACTCCAGAAAATCATTTTTCGAGGAATTGGGAGTTAATTTGTCGACGGCTGGACGGAACAGCGACGGTTGATTCTGTTCTCAGATTAGTGCGTTTGTGTGTGTTCGGGTGTGCGTGGGGAGAGGCTCGCAATCTTCCGGAATGTGCAATAATTATGTTAAACTAACTTTGAAACAATTATTCACTTCGTATTTGATAGTTTGAATGAATTTGTATGGTCTCCTCACCAAAACTACTCTAAGCTTCACCATTGGCGGAGAAAATACTACATTTTTTTCAGTCAAATACATTTCGAATCCTTCTTAGGAGGTCTTCAGTTCGAGTTCTAAATGATAATTTTTAACAGAAACAACTACATAATCGAAGCCGACTTCTGCCTGAATGAGAATTGTAGACTCTGACTGCACTAATCGGTCTTTTCCATGTTTTTTTTACCGGACAATTTTAAGATGTTTGTTTCAACAACGAGTTTCGAACCGTGCGCGATATATCTTATCGCATTCAATTGATCTAGTTCTACATATTGAAAGTAAATTTGAAGTTCAAAGTTAAAACATAAATTTTCTCGATTTTTTCTAGTTTAAAAAAATATTAGTTAAAGTTTTATGTTAAAGATTTTCGAATTGTCAAGACACGTATTGTTACCCACAGCTCATTTGAGTTAGAAATAACAAAAAATATGAAAGTATGAATATATGAAAATATGAACTCTCAATTTTTAATTTTCAAGGAAATACAGTAGTAGGAGAATACGTTAGAAAGTAATGAGTAAAGTGAAGAAACTGAAATTTTACTAAGTTATAATTACGGATACTTGAGGTTTCGAAAATCAGATAAATTTATGGGCGGTATTAAAATTGCCCCGTGTTTGCCGACCATTTACACAAAAACAGACAAAAACTATAAAAACATATTACGAAATATTGAGCAGTGGATTTTGTTTCCTTTCGTATGTGCTTGAATAATGTATATTGGTCAGTTAAAAAAAAACAACCCTTTCTGCGTCTGTGCTACCACTGTGGGCGCGGCGAATCCGCAGTCGCGTAGGTCGCGATTGATTCGTCTTCTCGCGCACCCGTTACGTGACGTGTTTACGTTCCTCGGGAACGAATCCAGGGGCGTAGAAGGGATTGGAAGCATGGCGATCCTTTTTCGGCTTCGATAAGTTGCGAAAACGAATTCGCAAATTGCATCAGCAACTCATTAGATGTTTGACTACTGTATATTTCTCTATCGCCAAGAATACAAACGTCCTATGTAATCTTTTTCTAAATATACGGTGAGTTATATAAGTCGTGAAGAATATTTACTTACATAATGGTGATTCGTCTTGTATAAACATTAGCTTGAATAAATGTCTGTTTATATATTTAGGTAAGATACAAATATGTGAACAGATATAACTTTCCCAAATTGGAAGCTATAATTAAAAATACTCTGGACGCGGACATTGCATAAGATACTTGCACTCTATCTTAATATTATAATTCGTACCGTAAAGCACAATCTATAACAGTATATTTTTTATTTGACTTCTTTTAATGTACGATATATCTTTGAAACATTTATTCAAAAAGAAATTTGGGAGTTGCAATTTAAATGACGAAACAGGATGTTATTCATTTACACGGAGATTAAAGCACGTTTTTCCGCGTTTTTTAACGTGTACCTTGTTACCTGAGAAACATGCTCAGTATGAAAGCTGACGTGTTTTGTAGTGATCACAAAATGTTAATACTCGAAAAACAGCATACTATTTAGTATCACGAAATATTGAACAAAGTGCATCAATGCATTTCATATTGAATCAAGCGCCCATTCATATTTATTATTATAAACTGAAATTGCTAAACGAAAAATTGCTAAAACAGAAGAACTTTTTAAGTTGAAGCAAGAAGGTGTCCGTAAAAAAATGCGCCTGAAATATCTAAACGGAATTTGGTCCGCAATGAGTCACATCGGCAGTAAACGTGTTCTCGTGATATTATCTTATCGCGCACAGCACCGTCTGTTCGTATTGTAAACCGGAAGCACTTTGTGACAAGGAGAGTCTATACCGGACTCACGGGCTTGCTTTCAAAAGAGCGGAAGTGGGATTTAATCACTAAATTTTCTTCTGATTTAATGTTGCCCGTTTTAAGTTTTAATGCAGTATATTACAAGTTTTCTTTGGTTTCGATCAGGTAATTTTGTTTATCACATACAATACAGCAATCTCACTGAAATAAATAACAAGATGTAATGATACAAGTTTGCCTTTTAAGAAAATATGAAGTTCATGGTATTGCGCTGAGTAAGGATTTTTTGATCCTAATTGATTTTGTTTTATGTTATTGTTCTTGCATTAGAACAAGTCGGTGGTGGGAATTGCACATCGATAATGGACAATTATGAACGTCGATGTGGAAGAAGATTAAGTTGAGGTTTCTTTAACAATATACGTCGTAACGTAAATGGATCCCATTTCTATTGAAGAAGTAAGACAAATATTAAAAGAAAATTGTCTGAATCACCATTGCTGTCAATATTAAAAAATGGCTCTAATATTTCTTCGTGTGAAGAAGAAAGAATTCCATGATTCGTTCTAAATTTCTAACCCAAAGAAGGGAAGAATTGCAAATAACCATCGAAGAAAGTACATGAGTGCTGCCACGTACTGAGACGCTTTGTTTGAAAACCAAATAATAAAACACAGGTATACATAGTACATTAGAATTAGTAAAAGAAACTGGAATAAATGCAAGTATCCAGAATGTACACAGTGCCTTGGTGAACTTAATTTGAGTATAGGATCGTTAGATGCAAGCATGCAAAGTTTGTGGGTGCATTGCTGCAGAAAACTTCGAAATGAGATTAGAAAGTTTGCCAGATTTAGTGTAGGGTGCGCTGTGAAGGGTGCTTTGCCAGAAAATTTCGTAGGAAATGGTGCAATTAGATGTTATGATTTTACGATTAATTGAAGTGAAATTTTCATCAGGTTCTTGCAACCATTTTTTGCCAGCATACAAGCACTTGCACGCTGCACTGCAGATGATACGTTTCAATCCTAATGTCAGTTTTCAGCAAAAACATACTTTCTATTGAAATACTGATAAACACTTCAGAATAAGTATTAAAACTCAATGTTTTCAATGCATATTGTATCAACATTAATTCTAGACCCCCTGCCATTCCTTTATGTAAAAAGAGAAGCCATCCTCGTAATAAAAATCCTTGGTTCCGCGATCAGCGTGCGTACCATCGTAAACAAGTGAAATACAATGACAAATACAGAAACAATACAGAATTCTACCCGTGCCTGGCCTTAAAGAATGCGTCAATATTCATGTTAGAGAATTTAACGGTATTTCACCGCACCTGGTTCGTGCAATCGAGTGATTATTCAAAATCGTATGTGGGCTCCGTAGGGAGTTCTGCAATGGACGGACGAACTGGACCTTTATCGACGCGCTGATCAGATTTGCGAATTCGCCGGCGCCGGCAGCAGCGGGCCTGGGAGTGACGAGCACTGATTTATCGACTGCTCTCGTTAAATCATTCGTTTCTCGGAAAGTCCAGAGAACGACAATTATTGCCCCCCACCCCCCGAGTAAATGAACACTTGTCCCGGCAGGTCGAGTCTCTCACTAGGTCGTTCGTGAAGACTACAGGAATGTTCACGAATAGGTGAATCGAAATAAGCTAATGAAGAAGGCAGTAAATAAACTACGATCAGTTATCTGAATATTGCGGCTATCTAAACAAAGTATACATTTGCAATGAATTAAAAATCAAAACTACATCATTAACATTTAGACAATTGGTATTCACTTTCATCTTCCTGTAACCTTTTATGAGAAAGTAATTTAAATTATATTATACGATTATTTCAATGGACATCTTTGTTTATCTGCATTTTAAATTAATTATACCTCCATAAAATATAATTTCAATTAATTGGTGTGGTTGACTTTATTACAGAATCATTATAAAACTGTAGAAATTTATCAGTTCAGTTAAGGTAGTATATAACGAATTGCTTCAAAAGTGTAAAATATGAATGCAGAGCGAAGTAAATATTTCTATTTGGATAAAATAGCAACAATAGCAACAAATAATTTATTAATAAAGGAATATGGACGAGCCTATCACAAATACTTTACGATAGGTGAACTAAATTGAATGCGCACTAAATTGAACACCATATTTGTGGTTAAATGTGCACAAGACATGGCGTGGAAGTGTAGTTAAATGGTGCGTGCCCAACATTAGCCAATAGGCCGGGAAAGGGACTTCGTGATACGGGTTAGTAAACAGAGAGAATGAAAATTTTGATAATTATTTTGTGTGAAGGCGCAGGAGTTGTTTTAGGTAGCAGCAGATAAGGTCGAATTTTTCGTTTAGTGGTAAGAATCTACATAATATTTATAAACTGAGTAGGCCACATTTTTATAAAGTAATTAATTAGACAATGCGCCTGACTGTCGCATACGCATCGCCACGAAATTGAGTGTGTTCATAAAAAATTATCAAGAGTAAAATTACACTAATTTCTAAAGTAGAAAGATTCGGGGACGATCGACTTCATGCAGAAATGGGTTTTTGATCGCCGAGGAGAATGGAAGCTTCGACCAAGAATGCTATTCTTCAAGTAGGAGTGTACTATGAACCATTTAACTTTCGGATTACAAAATAACTTCAAGACCTAATGTTGTGAACATAGGGCCCAGTAATTACGAAGTAGCGCTTAAAAGCAGTCAGGAATGTGCCCATTCAGTCAAAATACAAAAAGGGATATCTTTTTTGAATATGTAAATATGTTAGTAGTCTGTTCTTATTTTAAATTAATGTTGCTTTTTTCAAATGATGCTATTTTTATTTGTTGTATTATGTATGCTATGTTACATGGATACAGTCAATCAGCGCGATTTGCCGCTTGTGAAGCAAAGTAAAACGACGGAACAAAGTGTTGTAGGATGAGGGTTTCGAGATTTAACGAAATTTCACCCCGTTTTTTCCCCGTTTAATTAAATTTGAAGTGTAATTAAAATAGACGTTATCAGCTTTCGTACGGAACAGAAAGATTTTAAAATAAGGTTGAGTACAACTTTTCGAAATTGGATTGGTTTTTGCGCAATTTTGCGTGATATTCCGCAATTTTTGAATTAATTTATTTTTCAAAAACGGCTCCATTTTTCTTTTTCTTTTTTTGAGTACCTGAGGACACGTATAAAAATTAAGCAGGATCCACACAAGTAGGATCTCAAAATCCAAACGACGAATGAGACTAAAAGCTTACTGTCTAATGTCATCTCACTCACGCATTCCAATCATCGGCTCACAAACAGGCAATTGTGAACACTGATTCCACAAATTTATTCAAAATTACCGGAGTTTTTTCGATAGAATAGGTTCCCACAACATTTATCTAAAAATAAACCATACAACAAACAAGTACAAGTAAACCGAATACAATGAAGTGTGTGCATTTTCTAAGGTTTACGAATTGCCAATTTCGTAAATTGTGCTTATCATTACAATAAACGTTCTCTAGTAGATTAAATTACTTTATGAGTATATAGCTGATTTAAATTCTACACACAAGATATTCTACATACAATATTAATTTTATTACCATTTATTTTTTACCAAGAAACTTATGGTAAAGAAAAAACTTACCAGTTTGATGAGATTGGTTTCTTTTCCATTTATTAAAGAATAATTTATATTTGTTTCCATACATTCAAATTATTTCTTATATTACACTTGCAGAATCCTGAATATATATTGTCCTGACAGGTAGGTATAGTAAAACGCAAATGGATAAACAATAGTTTGAACTTTCTGGTTAGGTGCATTGATGTACTTGATTGAGTGTTGCAAGTTCCTAATCTGTAGCAAGCAACATAGAGCTGTCCATGCGAAAAACGAGATTAAAAAAAAAAATTAATCCGGAAACGCGCAACAACTACCCTTGATCTTTGTTGTCATCGCGAAAGCAAGACGCACAGGAAACTGTAATCGATTTAAATGTGACGGACATCACTCGACTGCCGCCCCAACCGCGTGCCGCTTATGATGTAACTTCGCCCGAATTTAGCTCTGCATCATCGCAAATCCTCATCACAAGAGACGATAACCGTTGAACTCCTCGCATGTGCTGTCTACAGATGACTACAGACGGAAGCACGCGCTCAAGGCAGCAAAGGGCCTAGCCAGCACTCCGATCAACACGCGCACCCAAGCTCGCGTCGCGTCGCAACGTTCCGGCACGAAAGAAGATTTACGCGTTGTCGCCACGGCTGACCACATCCAATAAACAGGTACTATACGCGCTAGTTTTCTTGATATTTCATAGCGGGGGGTGCGAGAAGAGTAGGGCTCTGGCTACGTCGCGGCTTGGGCATGAACTGAACTCGCCGAAATATCGCCTCAACATGCCACGAGAAATGCTACGATAGTTTTGAAAGTATGAGGGGGTTGTTGCAAGCATTGGTCATTGCTACGTGCCGTTCCAAGTCGAACCTAAGTATCTCAACGTGCCGTGCAATTCAGTACTGATGAGAACAAGGGAGAACGTGTATGCAGAAAATTTGCGCAAATTATACGAATTACTGCGTTGGTTATAGCACCCTGTGACCGAAGAGTGCGAAGTTATGTTACATTTGGTAACGTTTTTTGTTGTTGCTTCGATTAAGAACAATACAGTGAAACTTGCTAAAACGCCCTTATTCTGCGTTGTCCCTTCTTCCTGCGTCAGAACGCATTGAATGATAACTTCGAACAGGGTTTTTTTTCAATTTCCTTCTGTTCGTCAGAACTGCCATTTAGGGGTGGTAACATATTACATATATTAATAGTTTGTAATACATTCTCACGCTAATTGTGCTGATTGTTATAGGCTGGTTTTTTTTCAGAGGATAATTTTAAGATTTAATTAAATTGATGTGAAATTTGTGTCTACTTGTAACTCGTCTTTGAATATAATAGTTCAAAATTAATATTTTATATTACGAGATATTGGATATTAATGCCTCTTGAATATTTGTGGAGGTCTGAATTTGTGTTTGGGAGAGCGTTAGCATATTCGGTTAGGTTCTGCCGAGTTTGAAGAGGAAGTTGCTGGAGACTGTACTTCGAACAGTGACATCTGGAATCTCTTTTCTGCCAAAGGTTTGATTTTTGTACGCTCTGATGATTTTTAATAAATATCTCTATGAAATAACATTGGGTGCTTCTATGAAATAATCATATTAAGCAAAACTATTATTTTATCGTTGATTCCATTATTGATTATTTCCGGTTATCAATGAGCAACTAATGAATCTATAATCGAAAATATTCTCAGAGTTCAAATACCTACTGTAGATATCAATTTTCATGGCGATCTGTTGAAAAGTGTGGAAGTTGATGGGCGGCAGCGCGATCTTGTGCTCCAGCGCATCGAGTGAAGAGTTACAATAAAGAACATAAAAACCTTCTCCATGAATAAAAACACACTTTGATGTATCAGTTTTCATGGAGATCGGTTAAACAGTATCGAATTATATCGATTTGGAATATACCACCGTCTATTTATATATGTTAACTGCAAATTATATTCAAACCTTAAAATGTAAGAAAAATAATTAATTTTAGCTAAAAATAAAAATAAATTTTTAAATTTTGTTAATTTTTCACCTCATATTAACATTCACGCATTCTTACTATTACTAGATATTTTATAACCATTAATATTATATTTTAACAATTTATTTATATTATATACTTTAAACACCTTTGTCTATAACTACAACACTTGATGATTGTAATCATATTAATCAGGTGACAATCAACAGCGAGTATCAACAGCTCAGTAAAAACAACAACATATAATACATTACATTATTTTACAACACATTGCCAAATGACATTGAACGATTAAATTCGATACAAAAGTTTAAGTTCTAAGTAAAATATTTTCTGATGCACAACTGTTTCTATAAAATTAGAGACTATACCGAGCATTTAAAAGGAAAGTAATATTAATTTTAACAATGACATTTAATGCATTATATACCATTTGAATTGTATAATTCTAAATAACCTGTAACACGTATTGTACTTCAGCTTCTGGGTCAATAACTCCCATCTCGATCAGATTTTTGTCCAGTTTCCCTGATCTTCGAGCAAATGCTGAGATGGCCTCTTGTTTTGCTTCTGAACATACATGTAACTTCAAATTAACTTCTCCCCATCACACACAGTTTTACCTGTTTTTCTTGTAAATAAATAAACCAGATTCATGCGATGTGCGATGGAGTACTCGGAGTTCATGCTACGACAGAGGTCATGCACGCGGCTTGTGGCGTTTGTCGCATAAGATTCGTGACGGTTGAGGATGTCCTATCGACGTTTCGTGACAGCACCAGCAAGTCCACGGCCGCAATATAGGTCGACAAAGGCGCGTTCAAAGCCGACGTCACCCTATCGACTTCAGAGACGCGCCAGTAATATGACAATTGAAGACAAGCCGAGAGTTTCTCAGAAAAAATTGGGAATAATGCACCAGTTCTAAGTAGAAAAATAGTTCGTCATTAAATGTCGTGTTCCTGTCAATTTAGTTGCAGCTCTTACTCAGATAAATAAATCAAGCAGTTTATAAGTTAATTATTGATCCGTACGTGTATTATAATCTAGTTCTACAAGAGGGAAATTGCTTTGAATAGCCTCTCGGGTACACATTTTTAAAGCGATTCTTATGGTCAGTACTTAACTTGCTCTGCATTTTCTTGCAACCTTTGCCTTTGCATTGAAATAATAACTGAAAATGTTAAAGAATTTTTATTTGATAATGTGAAATAATGATCCTTGTAGGCACCGAACTCGGGCCAAAACATTCCAGAAATTAGCAAGCCATACGAGTAGACTTTTCTTAATTTGTACTTTTAAATTTGTAAGTTTTAATTTTTAACAAGAAGTCTGCAGAGAATGTTTCCATCAATCAAACGCCCGATTATCCGTCTGTTGCTTTCTATTGACATAATGACCATAGGAAAGTCTGCAACAATCACAGGGCGTAACATTTCTATATTTGAATACGTAGTGCAGACGTAAACGCTTCGTAGAAAAAATTGCTTTCTACTTCTATTCTGCCCTGTTGTATTTTGGAGAAATGTTTCTAGCGTGCCACCAGTTCAAACCAGTTAACAACGAGAATAAAAAGGGCAATTTGTTTTGAAGTATTTTGTACGATTTCCGACCTAGTTTAGAAATAGAGAATAAGATTGAAAAAAACATTAAGCGCAGGAAAACTTGTAATCGCGACTATAGTTTATAAAACACGAACTGCTGACACTAAAATAAAATAAAAATTGCAACCGTTAGGTATTCATCATATGCCTCTCATCACTATTACATTTGCTTCTATCCTATGTAGTTTACACTAGACACGATAGGTCAAGTGGAAATATGTATGTATTCAATTTCGATTACGTAAAGGTATTTGTAAGAAGAGAATTGGGTAAACCTTATTACGATCAAGGTCACTTTTGATAATTGAGTATTGTCTGTAGCATTGGTAGTTAAACGACATACGTGCACGAAGAGACAGTGTACTTACTTCCTTACTAAATCAAACAAACAACACGCCTGATTATACGTCTACTGCTTTTGATTGACATAATGACGACAGTAAACTCGTGGATTCTCATTACACTGTCGAAAACCACGCTTGGTTAGACATTCGCTACTCAGGAAATCCTTGTGATCGCAAGCCTGCCTGCCAAGGCTCTTGTTTCCTATTCCACGTCTGTCATGTAAGAAAAGGAACCTTGAGACGGATGTGCTATACATACTTCATTTTGAGTTCTCGAATCATTAAGGTCTGTAGGAGTGTGTTCGTTTTAATCTCTGAACATTTTCTTGTGAAGTGATTTTCATCATTTTCTTGAACAGAACTTGCAGTAGTGCTTAGTAAAGATAATAGTAATTAATTTAAAATTTAAGAAAAAAATAAAACTCTTGAGATTGCCCATACACAGTCCCGGTGAATTAATTCACGGAGTTCGTGGAATCGGTACCAAGCGTTTTCTCAGACAGAAGTGCAACACATTAAAAGCTGATAATGGAGTGTATCCAAAATCCCTTGATTGAATAAGACTGATGACATTGAACAAGTTTAATTTAATTACTTTACTTTTTATTTTCTCACCGATACTTCGTAAAAATTGACGGAGCTGGCAATATTGCGCCGAAAAATGAGAATTATCGATAGAAAAACTCTCATTGCTGGGACTTGAAAAAGCTGATAAATCTTGTTTCTAATGAAATAATTAGTAAATCAGTTCCTCTAACACGTTGTGTAGCCGGAATCCATGTTTTGTTGATCCTTGATACCGAAAAATCAACTGACGGCATAACGCCTGTTTGTCAGTCTGCCCGTCACTCGGTCTGTCCGAATATCTCTAATGCGATCTTTAAAACAATTCAGTCGCTTTTATTCAAAATTAATATCCATCAATCGATTTAACTGAACTCGAGGTCATCTGAGTTTGAATTGAATATTTTGATTTTGGAAAGTACGAATTCTCAAAAACATTTTCAAAATGTCCTCGAAAACGGCTCCAATTTTTTGAATTTAACATTAATCTCGGATAGCGTTCAGGACGCTTAGCAGAATGGTGCACGTCTCATTTTCAATGAAATCTCTGATTTTTCAAAAATAGCAAATTTAGCAATAATGCGAGAACATGTGTCCACTAGTTTGGTTAGATAGCTTTTTATTTGTTTTTTTGGGAACATGTAGATCTACTACATAAAAGTGATATGGTTCTCTTTCATTAATTTAATAATTAATGTATCAAATTCAACAAACAGTTTCGTTTTTCATTTATTTCACAAGAGCAATAAGGCAATATTTCAGAGAATTTATTATTAAGTGTACAATTTAAAACTATGGCTGTTGTATTAGTTTACTCGTCACGAACTACAAATTTTGGACGTTTCATTTGGTAATGAACTTCATTACCACACTAGAGCGGTAAAGACCTTCATTACAAAACTGATTATAATAGCATAATATTTCACATTACCTAACCAAAGTGGATAAAGTATTTAACGAAACCAAGTTTCCTTCATTTCGATTCATTCTGGAAAGCAAGCACTCCGAACGAGGTCGACGATTTGTCACCACTCGTCACCACTCGTCACCACTCGTCACCACTCGTCACCACTCGTCACCACTCGTCACCACTCGTCATCACTCGTCACCACTCGTCACCACTCGTCACCACTACACATCCCGCGACTTCCCCGCCGCCCGAGACAAAGCTCTCTGAAGGGGGCTCCTCAACGGAGGTTTCATCTTCAGAAGCTCCTTTCCGCGATGCCCCTCGTAAAGAACACCTGCTCGCAGTGGCGCCCAGAGGGAGAACTGAGTTGAAGAACTCACATTGGAAGAAGAAACAAAATTTGGTGACGATGAAAAAGCATAGGCATGGTTATGCATTTTATTCGTTTGTTTATTCAACTTGCAGTTTTACATTTTGATTGCGAATTTTATGATACAAACACATCCAAAAATGTATTTAAGTCAAAAATTAAATAGCATGTGATTTCATTCGAAAATTTGTTTTAAAAAAAAATAGTATTTGTGCCTTGAAATGCCAAAATGCCGTCTTCCAGTAAAAATGTCATTTGAAGGTCTTCATTTCAAAAACCTTCTGCAGCTTTCAGCGTGTCATACTCAGCACTCAATTATACAAACACTAAAATGCAGCCGAGACCACTTGCAACAGTAGGAAGGACAGCAATTAATAATTAATTGGGGCTGCAACATCTTATAATATCTCCCATTATTTCTACCTTTCGCAATTTTTGAAAATTTCGCGAGTTTTACAAAATTGATCCCTACTCTACATTTTACTACGCAAGCTTTGCTCTGCCGTGGATAAACTTTTAAGAAAAAAGTTGGATTAGTTTTAAAAAATCAATAAAGTGCATTAACGTGAAACAAAACTTACGTTCTACTCGAAATCTACTCGTTTTTACAACTAATTCTTACATGACTGTTTTTAAAGATATGATTTCTTAGAACCGATTTTAAGATACAAATCTTTATCTTCAATATTGTAGTTTTGAAATGTTAAGTTTTTGCAATTTTTGAAAATAGAGAGAATTAACCGATAATGGGACCAGAAGTACTCTTATAACGCACCTTAACACATACGAGGAAGCAATTTAAAGAACAATATTGGAGTCGTGTTTGAGAAAATAACTGTTTAATATTTACCTGTTTCACACATAATTACGCGAAAACTACTTATATTTTTGAAAAATCTAATAGGATCTTATTTTAAGATCTGCCGTTGAAGTACAGTCTTCATTAAGAAAAAACTATTTTCAATATTGTAGGTTTAGGAGGACGTCGAAATAACTTTGAACTTTTGCAATTTTCAAAACATCAGTTAGTTCCACGAAAACAAGATCGACGCCATTCCTTCAATCGTCTTTTATGATATTTGAAGACAAAATTTAATTTTAAAAATTGGAGTCATTTTTTAGAAAATCTTGAAAACCTTGAGACTTCTTGTAAAGCTCCCTCAAAAAATCAAAATACCCATTTCAAAATGTCAGTAATTTCTACAAACAGAAACAAGATTTAACCACTTTTTCATTACCAGTGAAATTTGGCCATGATCTGTTGAATTGAATTGGTTCGAGAAAATACTAATCGAAATTTCACACCGTAAGTGTGCAAATCAATCCGATAACTTGTGTATGATTTACACCCAAACTTACAGACATTAGGCGGTTAATGAGTGAATTGTGTTTTCTCTATATTTCACATGAATAGAAATTGTTTACAGATTCATCAAAATATAGTTTCAAAGCAGTGTATTAATTGTGTTGACGGGTAATACAAAATTGAAGGAAGGAATTTTTGATAGGCCCGCAAATTAAAAAACTCATGTTGGATGAAATATTGGAAGTAAAATTGCGAGGCATTGAGCTTCGCATTCCTGTAAGAGAGTTGTGTACGCATTTCTCGGGACAAAGAAAGAAGACAATTATGAAACATTGGTCGAAAACTGGTTATATATCTACAAAAATATGAGGTGGAAAATGTCATAAAATTAATTTTCTTCACTCTATCTTAATTTTACCTGCCGAATTTGGGTAATATTTATTATGTATTATGCATAATTAACAGCTTCGTTAAGATATTGTTGCAATGGAGAAGATATACTAAGAACGTAAGGAACCTGCATTGATGTGAGATTACACTAGAGAATAATAGTTTCACCTCCAGGAAGGTAGAGTTCGTAACATACTCAATTTTATACGTATGATCACGAAAATCACAACAAAAACGACTTATCTCGTCACAGCTTTGAAATATACCGTCTTTATAGCGTATCATGCCGAATTTATTATTAATGCAAACACATTTAAATTGTACTTGTAAGATATATAGAATCAATACTCATAAAATATATTTAAAGCAAATATTTGTCCAGTTTATCTAGGTCACTTTCATGAGATATCAACGAAATTAAGTTTTCGTGGCTTTTTAACTTCTGTATTCAAAGATGGCGGTCTTTATTATCGCATCTGGTTGTTGTACTCAAAAAGGAGTAAGTCTTAATTGTCTCAGTAGAAATTAATGGATGTTTTAAAAGCAAGTGACCTGCACCCTCATATTTCCTACTGCGCATCAATCACAGAAATAAATTATTTTGGAATTGAATATTATTACTCTTCAGTAACTGTCATCAAGGGTGAGTTGCACTTCACTTCAATGCGTAATACAATGAAATATCTCTCAAAGTTATCTATTTTCAATAACGACAGTGCAACGTATTACGCATGGATTTGAGCTCGATATACTTGTAGCGCTATGTATCCTCGGTGAGGAACGAATACTTGACATGTTGTGAATGAAAAGAAATCAAATGAGAATAATATTTGTTTTATATATATATATATATATATATATATATATATATATATATATATATCCGCATTTGTGAAATACAAGCGTATTTATTTTTAGATGAAAATAATCTTAGATTTCCAAGCTACGCTGACATGTATTTATGGCCTGTTTAAATTTCCATTCCTTTGATACACTAACTGATCGTGTCTTTTCGTTTCTGTTCCATGCGCTCATTCCTGGATCGCAGGATGGAAATAGTGCCCGAAGGCAAGAATTTCCGATTAGCACAGGACGACGAACTGCCGGCAATACTGGACTTCCTTTCAGAGTACTTGCCCGACGCTCTCAAGGTAAGTCTTTTCCACAGCAGAAAAAATGACGAGCAGACACGCTTCATTTCGTATTCAGACTGTTTCACTACGAAAGATGACACAGGCACACAAATTTTTAAAAAAGTTGTTAGATCCAAGACGACACATGTTTCTCTATGTATGTCGGCGCGCTGAGTCCGAATTCGAAGCCAAAATTGCGACATCACCCGCCAGTTTTTTTTGTATCGTGAAAAATTACCGTCAAAATTTACAACTTACAATTTCATAGTGGTTTTACGATTAAAAAAAACAACTGGTAATTCTGGCTTCAGGTTCGGATTCAGCACGATGACATACGTAGTATATATGTGAAGTCTTTGAGTCTGACCACGTTTGTAAGTGTGTTTGTCTCTGTGTAATTTACCTAGACCTTCTGCATTAGATTAAACAAGATATAATTAGGTATTAGGTAATTTGGCAGATATAAATGCAAATCACACTCAGGTATAAAATTAGGCACTTAAGCCCAATATTCGTTAAGCTTATAGTACAAACGACAGTGGGAGAGCGAAATGTTTGACAAATTTGTATATTTTTGTAATATGTGTAATTTTAAGTTATCATAAGACAGATTAAGACCATCAAACACTTTCACAGTTAATATGTAAATTGAACAATGCAAAGTCAATTATAAATAAAATTTTAATAATAGTAAAATTTAAAAAAATGCCAGGGCTCTGCCAAAGCACCAACCCGGCTCGGCAAATTGCTCAAGATGGCGGGTGTGTGTTGCAACTCTGTTCGCGCAGACCCGATGCCTCTCGTCCGGAGTTCGTTGAAGTTGACTCTGCACGACAATGCAATCGGCAGTTAACGGAAACCTGTTGATTTCGCGATCACTACTCTCTTAACTACTCGCCACTTTCATTTCCATTACAGTCTACCAGCGTAGACCTGGTTCGGGTTGTACCCACAAAATACACATCAGAAATAGTCCGCGGAGGTTGGCGCGCTAGTAGTCGCGAACGGAAGAGCACATGGCGGCTAGCTGGTCGGCGTTATTCAATGTTTTCGCGGCGGCAGCGCCCGGAGCGAGAGTTCCAGAAACTAGTGGTGCTAAAACCGCACGTACTTTCTCGCCCGTTCTTTCTTGCAAAATTACACGGAAAGTTTCGAAAAATTATACATGATCATATTTTAAAATCTATTTTTAAGGAACAGATATCGTTAAGGAAAAATATCTCAATCTTCATAATTGTAGTTGAAGGAAGACGCCGATTTTCTAAAAATCAGAGTTTTCAACGAAAATGAGACCTGAGACCATTTTTTTTAAAGTCCTTCACACTAACAAGCAACACAATTTAATAAAAAACAATGGAATTATTTTATTTTATTTTAATTATTTTTTCGAAAATTTCGAAAATGTCGCAGGGGCTTCTAGTAAAGTACCCTCCCAAAATTAAAATATCGGTTTCAAAAAGAAGGGACCGCGATAACAGCCAGATCGATTGGGGATTATCAGTTTTGGAGAACATTGACTGAACGGTTTAGACGCTAGTGTTGTTCACAGACGCACGGACGGACAAACATACGTTTTGCGTCATTCGATTTTTCCTGCCGAAAATACGCCGTTTTTTCGCGCAGTATTACATAACTTCCTTTCTACAGAGTAAGCGGTTGCCAGAAAGAAAAAGCGACTGCGAAGCGAATAATCCCAAAGCAAGTGAGCTCGATCCACTCGGAGTAAGTTTCATTCCATACTACTCCCTTCAAGCATCGCAGGGCTCTTCGCAGCCGAATAGTAAAGTTCAAAATGGCAAGAGTTTGGGGAAGTGCCGGAGTGACAACACCCCATCACTTCCATCCTCTGTGACATGAGATATTCATGGTCAGCGCCCAGCGGTTAAGTTCCTTCCCGGATTTCTGTGAGTTTTTCCTGCTTCGAAAATACCGGTTGCTTGCAGCGGCGAGGCGGCGCTCTCGTCACTTAAGCCAGATGATGGGGGCCTTGATTCACAGCAAGAACCGCTAGCCGAGGCAAAGAAAAGCACGTATGGAAGGAGTTGGGATGAAGATTGTGATGGATATATAAAGTTGTATACTATTGCCCACCGAGTGCGAGAATGCTATTTAAAAAAAAAAAAGATAAATGGAATGATGCAAGATTTTGACATATATGGCGTACTCGAGACAAGACTTTAACTAAACTTTACTACTACAAACTTTAATATCAAATAAGGTACATGTGAATTCGCTTATTTATAGAATATTCAAGTTTTAAACATTAACTTCAGGATAGAATTTTATTGCCGCAACGTCACGTAGTTTGAAGTCGATCTGACTCATCACTTTCTAGTCTTTTTTCTTTGTGTTACACCCTGAAAACAGCTAGCATTCTACTGGGTCAAGAGAAGTGCAATCCATCAATATAGACAAGTCGTGTTCGTTCTTTCCGATGTTGGTAATGAGTTGTTTGTCTCGTTATCAGACCACCCGCTATCCAAAAAAACAGGAAGATATCTGCACAAAAGTGAATCCTGTTGCCAAAATATTTCCCTGTTCCGGACAAAGTAATACTGAGCATTACAATTACACTTTTTGCAACAAAATTAATTATATTTGGGTATTTGCGCACAGAAAAATTAAAAATGTAGTGAAAAAGTGTTTATTAGTTTATATAAAATAAAATAGATCTGTCGTTTTTCTCCTCAAATTACCTTACAATATTTCATAAATATTCCTACGAGAAAATGTGTATTTGGTCATTCCCTCAGGAATCGTCGTAACATAGTGACACTAGTGCAATAGAATGGCACACACTTTCTCGTATTCGTAGGTTTCCCTTTATCTTCGGCGTTTAAAAAATGCTTCTCCCGGTGCCTACAACACCACTAAGTTGTAGTGAAGAGCGCCTTCACGCACTCCGAACATCTTTCAAATCTATTCTCGACCCCACCTTGATGCTTGTACCACTGCTCTAAGTGTGGATTCTAATCCCTCAATCAAAGACACAAACTTCACATAGTTGCCTGTTCAGGCCAAACGATTAAGGAAGGATTATGGTGAACATTTAATACGTAAGGGACTCTGACCCCCCCCCCCTCCTCTTACTAAATCATTTATGTCTTCCGCGAGTTTCGAACCCACAGCTTTGGTATCCTCCTACATGCAAACATGTTACGACTTTGCTCACACCCGCAACAAACTTCCTTTTTTCAGAACTTGATTACTTCTATTTTTAGGTCCTATTTAAGTATTAATTTTATGGATATTGAACAATATGTAAGTTTCTGGATACATTGTTCTCTTTTCTTACATTTTGTTTACTCTCTCCCACGTCAGGTCCCTGTCTCACACAAACGCCTACAATATTATTTACAATACAAAAATCACATTCTATGTACAAACTTTCCATTCCAATGCTTTCTGTTTAGGTGGAAGAAACATACAAAAAATGCTTACCAACATTCTAAGATAGACCGCTTCAAACACGGCAGAATTATGTAGTCAACTTTCGTCCAGATACAAAGAACATATAACTTTGTTCATCTACTTCAGTAGCCACATTAGTATTATCATGTGTATGCTTATTCTGAAACTCATAATGTAAGGTATATCTTAAAGACTGCAATTACTTATTCCCTTTGCCCACAATACCTTCACCGTGTACAAATAAGGCATCATGATTTCACACGTATGATATAAGGCACAAAAATAGTCACTCTACGAAAACTCTTAAACACTGATCTTGCACTTTAAAATGACTGCTACTCTCTAAAAATTGTCAAATAATCCCACTAGACCAACCACAAGCATTAGAGACCACTTGTATGATCTCAATGCCCTTAATAGTAGATAATAATAATAATAATAATAGATCTAAATGCTCTTAATATGTTTGCGGTCCCTTTTAGGCAACGACGCTTCAAAATCAGCAACTTACCACTATAGATTCTACGTTGAAATATAACAAATCTGTATATAAGAGTATTTACTTAATTTGTGGATATTTGGTAACTTGAAAACATGAATCAGTCCTCGTACCATAATTTAAACTGTTTTTTTAAAATTTTAAGTACTATGAACTTATCTCTTTTTTAGACGATTTTTGCTGCTCCAGCCCGGTTCATTTTCTCGAGAAATTTGGCTTTTAGAAATACATTCTAAGAGTTTCTTTTTTTGCATACGTATGTATTTATGAAACGACTTACTTAACCGTTGTTATTTCCGTTGCAGTTCCATCAAACATTAAAGACGTTCCTGAATGAACGTGTGTGGGATTTCTTCTTTTACGTTACCAAATCGTGGCCAGAGGAACCAGTCTGCCTGCACTTTCCTGGCATGACCAAGTCGGTGAGTACCAAAAGAAAAATATTTATCTTAATCCTAGCAAGATTAATTAATTTTGCAAAAATTTTTTAGAATTCAAAGGTAATATTTATCTCCACTTTTCGTACTTCACGCTACTGAGGTAACATCTTTCTATTAAAAAAAACACACCACATAAAACATTGTGTGAATATCTGATCGAGTTACTAAGCCGTTTGTTTATATTTCTATCTCATTGTAATAAGACAAAATGTCTTCAAACAAAATGCCAACAAACTGACGACAAAAATTCCGTGATATGAAGTACGATAGCCGTAGATTAAGTAGAGCATGAAATTTCGTTTTCATAAGTACTTTCTCATTTTTGTAGCGTTTATCTACCACTATACTGTACGTAAAATTTGAAGAAAGTGCATTTCTATATTTATTGTAGTATAAGGATGACCAGCATCGTTAGGGAAATCGGTTATTCATGAGTTTAGAAGTTACAGGCAATTTATATTGCACTATTAATGCAAAAAGCAAATCCCTGTCCCATTAATCAATAAAATACTTTTTAAAGGAAAATATTTATTAGAAGATTGATAAGAACGGTTTTGAAAATATACACTAACATCAAAAAATGCTAATAGAAAGTATTTCCGGATCTTTTTTATTATTCGAAGTAAAATTATTTTAAAGAGGAAAAAAATTAAATGAAAGTAAACGACTAATAAAAGCAAACCTGTAACATACTGAATGGAGAAAGCCTCTATATTAATTTTCGACAACTAGTTGGAGTTTCTAACGGCAATTAGATGATTAAAGTGCCTGTTGGGTCATAATTCGAGTAAAACGAAATGACCACAATAGGCAAAGACCTGAAGTTACAAAACTTATATAGCACAAATTAGGATATTATTCAACATTTTCTTGTGAGGTTAAAAAACATGTTAACTCGACAAACTTTGCTTTGCACAATTTTAGTTGTGCGGTTGGTAGTTGAAAAGGAAACCGGCCAAGATGCTGAGAATGCAAGATGCAAAAGTGTTGAAGGATATTTAATATACGTCCTTGTTTTAAACGATAATAAATGATTTAAAAAACAGGTGTGGGAAATTTTGACTCCTAGGCAAATAAACTCTGTGAAATTTAAATTCGAAAAGTACTAGGGACTTTTGATTGCGAGAGATTTTAAGTCTAATTCTAGAGTTTTCTCAAAATTGCAATTTAATTTTCCTTTTCTATGTGTATTTGTATTAGTTTTTGCAACATTTAGAATCTATCTATTCTGGGTTTGCAAATTTCTAATATTATTCTATGGTCTTCCTGTTTTTTAAGACGATAAGCAAATTTATTGCTTATCTATAAGACGTGACTGTTTATTTATTAGCAGGACCTCACAGATATCGGGGTCGCCCCCTTGAGATCCCTGATATTGAAGTTCAAGTACTGATGTTGCAAACTTCATTTGTATGATTTATAGCAGCAATAAATGTAATTATCATTGCCATTATTTGTAAATATGATCATGTTAACGATATCATGACCTTCTAATTAATTTTGCTAGCCTATTTCCGTTTGTGTTTTTCCTTAT
The DNA here is from genome assembly GCA_017312745.1 of Gryllus bimaculatus. NCBI lineage: Eukaryota > Metazoa > Arthropoda > Insecta > Orthoptera > Gryllidae > Gryllus > Gryllus bimaculatus. The sequence continues at coordinate 659,814 of BOPP01000145.1, forward strand.
TTCAGAAGTGTATGATAAAACGAAACTAGTGATGATACAACACATATTTCATCGTTTTATTTCTAACTTTAACCATTTTCAATAATTCAGAAAGTTCAATAACAATGATGCTTTTTCATTTTGTCAGTCGATTTTACAGTATAAGAGGAAAAATATAAAGAAAAAACTTGCAATCGTGTTGTGAGGAAAAATTATTTTTATAAGTTGCATTAACTGTACCTCAGATTTTGACAAAATTACTCATTTTCTTTAAAACTGTACATGAGATTATTTAAAAATTGAATTTTTTGAAAATATATTTAAGAAAAAATTTCTATTAGAAATATTGTACTTTGAAATGTTCATTTTCTGCAATTTTCGAAAATACAGTGTTCTCTGAAAATGGGATAAGCGACATATTTTCTTATTGTTATTTGCTGACTTTGAAGAAACATTTTTTTAAGAAAACAATTTAAAGCCGTTTTTGAGAAAAACAATTTAAATTTTAATGAAGTTCAAGCAGATATTATGCGAAAATTAATAGTTTCTTCAAAACAATGTATATGACATTTTTTAAAGATCTGGTTTTCTTAGAATATATTTAATTTAAGACAAAAATTTCTATCTTCATGCCTTTTTCAATATTAATATTTCGTCATTTTCGAAAATGTAGAGAATATGGCAAAAAAGGGATCAGAGCCATTTTAACGTATTTTAATACATACGAGTAAAAAAGTTAAAGAAAAAATTTAGAACGTTTTTCAAAGGAAAATATTTGTTAAAAATGAACTATATTTCACAGAAAATTACGCAAAACTATTCATATTTTCTAACCTAACCCAATTTCAAGACGTCTTTGGACAACAGATTTTATTAATTAAAAATCTCCATTCAGTATTGTAGTTGTAGGAAGACGCCAAGAAAAATTTGAACTTTGGTTATTTTTGAAAATTCAGGGATTTCAATGACAATGTGAATGCGTTTTTTATTGTTTCTGCTCTTTTCGAAGACAAAATTCAATGAAGAAATTTACAGTCACTTTTGTGAAAATGTGACCCCAAAAATAAAAGTATCTGTTTCAAAGTCGCAGGTCTCGAGTTCGTTCATAACGATCAAGGAATACCAAGTCTTGGCGAAAATCGTCTGAACGGTTTAGGCGCCAGCGTTGACCACAGATGGAGAGGAACAAGATGTATCCACTTTTTCGGTACCAGGATCAGGCAATAAAATGTTGTGTCCAAAAACTGCCGATTTTCAGCGCACTTTTCTTCGTAGGAAGTAAAGCGAGATAATGGAATCACGTAAAAAGTGCACTTTTCTTTGTTATTTCAATAAAAATGTTACATTTGAGGGACGTACGAGTCTGTCATCTCCATTACAAGTGTTTTCTGCTTTCTTTGTTCCCTCCCCCTTTAGAGTCGGCTCAAGTCGAGCGTACTTATATCACTACGCTAGCACGCAAATTCAATTGTGTACCACATTCGACTTCTTGGACATGATTTATGTAGAGCGCGGAAGTGTGTATCTCTAGAAGTCAATGGTTCGCCCTCAAGCCTCCTTTAAGGCATCGAAAGAGCTCTAGCTGCGGAAATATTAAAGATATGCCAAAGAACCACAGAGGTCATTAAGTAAGTTGTTTCATGAAATACTTCAAAGATATTTTGTCATCGTTACCTGAGTTAAACGAAAATAATTCTGTTAAAGTATGTCGTTTCTTCTCGGCAATTTTCTAGCGAAAATTATATAGTAACTTGCTACAACTTAAGGAATACGCAGAACTTAAGCTAGCAGTTTAAAAGTTGTAATACACATCAAAGGATATTTTTCACGTCACTTTTAATTCGTGTATTTATTCATCAAATACTACTTTCCCTGCAAAGTTTATAACATATGTGTTCTCTCGGAATTATTTTCATCCATATTTCATCTTTTTTTATTTCCTTTCAGATTTCATAATTTTCTTTCTAGTCCTTTTACTTTTTCCACTTCATTTCCCACACCCACCCACATATTTTGTTGGATATTATATAAACATTTTTTTATTTCTTGTGTGTGTGACTTGCGTCTCATCTCCCCTTGAACCCTGCTCATCTCACACCCTCTTCATTTCACACTCTCTCGTTCAATACCTCACCTTCTTTCATTTTTTTGTTACACTCTCACCTTGCCCCTCTTACTTCCACTCACTTGTATTCAAATTCCATAGGTATACACATTACACACATATGCTTACATATACGCGCACATAAAGGCATACTTATATTCACGCGAAATGCAGAATGCAAAGCAGTTTTGTTAACCGTAAATATCTCCACGACTTTCTTTGCACGAATGCACGAGAACGCATACTATTCTCTCCCCCATTCTCGCTCTCTTTTTTCTATTACCCGAATAGGAGAAAGTAAAAATTGCCACTAACCCAGATCAATACCCAGCCCTCAACGGCTGGCCATCGCGACGGCGAGAGGGCCATGGGGGGGGGGGGCGGCGCGGTGAGATCGCGTGGGTGACGACACAGAACGCGATGGCACCAAGGGGCTGAGGCGACAATTTTCAGCCAATTAAATGGCTTTGGTGACACTGTCACGGCAACATCCACTCTGTCTCTCTCCCTCTCTCTGCCCCTGCCTCTCTCCCTCTGTCTGTCTGTCTCTACCTCTCTCTCTCTGTCTGTCTCTACCTCTCTCTCTCTGTCTGTCTCTACCTCTCTCTCTCTCTCTCTC
>BOPP01000145.1:664290-691203 GCA_017312745.1 Gryllus bimaculatus
GGGGGGGGTTGTGCCGAGGGGCAGTAGCAGTGGCAGTTGTGGCGATGGTGATAACGTTGTTGGCAGCAGTGGTTGCGGTGCTGGTTGAAGGCGCGGGGGCGGCGAACGCCGCCGCTCGGTGCAACGCAGAGGGAGCGTGGGCCGCAATGCGGCGACCGACGCACCCCTCGCGGTGAGAGGCGGAACAACGCGAATGGCGCCTGCGAACTCGTATATCCGCTGCCTGTTCCCTCTCCCGCCCTCTCCCTGCTGGCTGTGATAAATTATGCCTTTAATTCGCTGCGTCGCACAGCGCTTTGCGTGGGCGAACGCCCCTTCGTCCTGATGGCGATTCGCTAGTGTTCTATCTCTTCTTTTATGAGTTCATGCGATGAGAAAACTGTTATGCGTTCATAAAAATGCGTTATAAGTTCAAATTAATGGAGGTAAACTATTCGATTGTGGTAAGACCATGGAACGGATTTCTAATGTTTAATTGTTTTCGATTATGACTGGAGTGAACGTTTTGAAGTTATTAAAGTCAATTAGATAACAAGAATTTCGAAGTCTTAATATTTTTAATATAGATGCACTTTCACAGCAATTAATTAATGATAAAGTCATTAAAGTTTGTGGTAATCACCCATATTTTACAAATAAAATAACACAAATGAGAGAGACTAGTGATAAGTACATTTACTACTTACAAACTTACGTTTCAATTATGTTATGTAATTGAATTATATATTTCCTTTACCAGGAACAAAGTTGCTTCTGACCGGAAGTTTCAGGGCTGTTTTAGCCCTAATATCGCCTTATATTAGTTCAGTACAGTTTCATGTTACAGAACTTAGTTTCATGTTTCATCTACCTGCGTTAACCGCATGACGTGCTTCAGTGAAACTGGAATGTGGTCTAAATGCGCCCTAGCGTAACACTTGCTGCCAATAACAAGCGTGCCCCAAAATGTAGAAATTGTACAGATTCGTGGCTTTCTAATACTTAACACAAAATTGTTCTTGTTTTTTTCAAATTGCGGACACAAATACATAAATGTAATTAAAATATTATAAATATTGTGTTATAAAACAAAGTTTTTCTAAATAAGTTCTATTAATGTTTAAATTGTACTGCTTAAGTTACCGTTTATTTTTTTAAATTTATTAATTTGTTTTGCTGAAGATTACTTCTCATTCAACAAAATTTACGTCGTCACATACAGATAATTTATTCTTATTTGATTTTTTTTTCAATAAATTTTGCTATTTTTAACTACAACAAAAAACTTATTATGAAGTGGGAGAAACATTTCGATGTACAAAAATAAGTTTAATATTATTTTATGACATTTTACAATTAAAGTGTAAAAATGAACAAGAGCGATGCCAGCTAAAATTGGAGCAACGCTACGAGATATGCTCTGGATGAAATATTATCTGACAAGATATGTTTAAAACTATGTTATCTATTCAAGACTTTTTGTGAGGAACAATTTCGAAATTTCATTCCCACACACATTCACTATAAATAGTTTTTCACTTTCACGATGAAACTAAATAGATTCATCGATATACTTAGCTTCCCCAGTGACGTTAGAATAACATAAACGCAGTTCGTTTTACAGAACATTACTTTTACAATGAAATTAAATGCTTTGAGATGTACAATATTCCGACAAAATTAATCTTCTTCCTTTTTCCAGATTTATTTTCACTAATCGTACCGAATATGCAGCAAAGCTATAAATGGGATTTGTTTTGTCTTAAAAAATGCCTTCATATTTAATTCTAAATGTTTTGTGTAGTCAGACAGACTGCTACTAACTACGATTATCTCTAAATAAGAAGATATCGGTGTCAGACTCTTTAAATAGATTATAAAAGCTATTAGAAAGAAGAAAATTGCAAATAGGAAGCGCTTTAGATTACTTTGCAATTCGATCCTCTCCTCCTTAAAAAAATAGTGGGCTTCTTACCATAGCTCTCCCTTCTTTCACAAATCGTTTGATTCTTTAAATGGCTTTGATGTTGTAATTTCGATGATGTTAAATGTCCACCATCAGTATTTTCGCCGTCAGTAATAGAGACGGAAAAATATGTAGTATGAATCGTCAAAATATGTAATGAAAACAGTACGAATATGCATTAAGTTTTAAAATAGGATATAATATTTAATATTAAAATATACTAATTATAAAACGCATTTATCTAATTCAAAATTACATTTATATAATACAAAATTTTCTAATCTAATTTTAAAAATAATACAAATGTAAATAGCTCAAGTTGATGCACTTTTGCACTTTACAACTTTCCCATCAGTAATGAAAGCTTCATTCTATTGCTATCTAGGACGGTAGTTTAGCAGCCAGGCCACAAGCAGCAAACAATCACTGCAGCCTGTAGCAATCCCATCGAATTGTTACTCGTCGGAGATCGTCAAAGTTTACAGATGGGAAGATCACGGCCATCTCCCATGATGAAAACATGCACTGCACTTTGGGGACTGGTGGCCTTAGCAGTTGACGCGCCCGGAAACACCAATCAATCAATCAATCAATCAATCATTAGATAAAACGATAAAGCACAATAACTCGATTTACAGTTGCGCAGAAATCGACAGCAAGTGTTTGCTTTTCTTGATGGTTGGCTTAGAAATTCAGATATTTGTTAAATTTTCTGAGGTTTCTGGGCCTAGCCCTGCGTCCACCTAAAAGGCGATGTGCGCATCTGGGTTTCTGTTTGTCATATTGTATTTCTTTGGTTATGATCTCACACTCAATGTTGTCAAACTACATAAATAAAGAACTAGTTACAGAAACGATTACAGTTGCCATAATTTCAGAAAAGTACGACAATTTTAAGCTCATTCCTCTGGCTCATTCCTTCGTACCATAATTGTATAATATTTTCCCTAATTTGTAAAAAAGTTAATACTAGTTAAATCAAAATACAATTTAATTTTGAATAAAATGTAATTTACAAAACTTAACGTAAATTTAATATTGAACGTGGAACAATGAAAACTTGTCGGCACTTTAATGTTTTTTCTAATATTTATGATAATGGTCCAAGAAATTTTAAACAGCGAATTTATTTGTCTGCACTATATAAAAGGTTGTCAAAAGCTGTACTATCGATCAGTGCGAGTGTAACGATCAGTGCTTTTGTTATATTCCATTTGTTGAAATAGTCATCTTTTACTTCCTTTTTGTTGCAATCCGCCATAGTGCTCAGCATTACATCTTGGTGGTTGCATATCAAAATTATATTTCTGTTTCATTAAACCGATACCAATATAATACGATCAACTAAACAATGAAATATTATTCGTTTAAAATGAAATTATGGAATGCAATAAATAATAAATATTTTTTCATAGTTCTTCAGTTGCTTTTGAATTCCCTAACATTGGTGGTAGTGCTGATTCTTCTCCACAGAACTATCTTAATTATTAACACGGAGTTACTGACGATTTCAAGTTTAACATCGGCTAACATAATTCAGAATTTAGATATTTCAGAAATCACATTAAATTGGAATTCATTAAAATATCTAACCAACAACTTCGCAACCTCAAATAAAAGTATAGATTAACTCACTAGAAAAAGCCATTGTAATGTTGACACTGGGAGCATTTCCATCCTTCTTTTACGTATTCGCAGAAGAGCTATTAAAATACATTTACATATGATTGACGAAAGTTTGATTTGCACATTTATACATACTGACCACTTAAATATGAATTGAAAAATTATATTTTCGCCCATAATTCAGGAGGGCTAGGAATTTATTTCCGAACCGTTTTGTTAATTTGGACTCAATGATTCCATTTACATTGAAACGTTTTATCACAACTCTCGGACTATTCCTTTGTCATTCTCTTCAAAACAAATATCTCGCTTTTCCCTCTATTACAGACCCGTGTAGTGCAGAACACTCATATTGAACCGAGGGAGCCACTTGCTAAACCGCAGTACACCTCGCTTTAGCTGTGCGTTGAAGCGAAGCCATCCACCCGCACCCGAGCTGTCCATTGTTCCTCCGGCAGCAGTTGCGCACGCCGCGACGTCTCAGTTTTGAATCGCAAACACGGGCGGAGCTCGCCAGCGAGGGGCGGAAGCGGGGAGGAGAATAGACGTTCAGGGTGGGAAGCTAATGGAAGGGGAGGGGAAGGAAGAAACGGAACGGGTCAGCACGGGACGAGACGACATGAGACGACACGACGCGACACAACACGACACGAGACGACACGACGCGACACAACACGACACGAGACGACACGAGACGACACGACACGAGACGAGACGACACGACACGACACGAGATGACACGACACGACACGAGACGACACGAGACGACACGAGACGAGACGACACGACACGAGACGAGACGAGACGAGACGACACGACGCGACACGAGACGACACGACGCGACACGACACGACGCGACACGACACGAGACGAGGCGGGACGGGACGGGTCGGAACAGAACGGGACGGGACGGGGCAAGACGAGACGGGAAGGGCGAGAAGGGATAGGACGGGAAGGGCCGGTGAGGGACGGAATAGGGCGTGGACTCGCGAATCATAGCAGGAAGTGGACTTTGTTGGCCGGTGTGGAGCGGGAGGAGTGGATGAGGATGGACCAGAGTAGGTTTGGGCTGGGGGGTAACGGTGCAACGAAGCTGGAAGAGAGGATGAGGAGGCGGGGCAAAAGAGCAAGGGAGATGATGCTGGTGGGAATGAGGGGTCGAGTAAGGATGGAGCGAAGCGGGGAGGGGCCAAGCGGATACGAGTGGGGCTGAGGCGGGGAGAATCCGGCGAAACGGAAGAGAATACGTCGACGGGAAGCTACTCTATATCGACGCCGCCGACCAGAGCTGGTGATTAACGGTGACGGAAATGAGTAAGGAATTGAAATCCTACATTTGTGTACGTACGCGTGCGTTACTGCGATATTGTTTTCTAGCATGGAGTAAAGAGTTTGTAAGTAATATTTTACACAAAACAACACATGTTTAACAATAAAATGTAATGGAACTCACCGCATCAAAGTAGAGATTATTCGAGTCCCAATAAACCTTTTACCAATGATTTTTCACAGGCATTAATGTTCACACCAACTTTGATCAACAAAAACAAAATATTATTGCATATTTTTCTGATAAATAATTGATATTTTCTGCCATGGCTACTGGTCTGGTGTGTTTTTGTTCTTCTTGACTGTTGTTCTTGTTCTTGACTTATCGAATTGTGCTTTTGTTGTTAATAAGGAAGCTATTTGCACGACCAATGTGATAGCTAATTTATAATTATTTTTAAACGTTCTGGTGTTGTAATGTGAAATTGAGCTTTTTTACTTCACAAAAGAGAAAAATGTCTACACTAATTAATTTAGCAGTTAAAATATTTTAGCCGATATAGATGGCCGAGGCGGGTAAGATCGTATAACGACTCGGCGCATCAGGCCAAAGGGTCGTGGGTTCGAGTCCCGCTTTGGGCATGGTTATTTGTTCCTTGTCCCTCATGCATGTGTTGTTGCGAAGGCCCTCGCGTTCTACTGACTCCAGATCAGTAGCGCGCAAGTGTATTGGTGTCCTGTGTCGAATATGCCACCTATCGTGACGTGAAGTAAACGGCTGTCGGCAGGATAAAAGCCTCCCAAAAAAGCTTTAATTAAGTAAATTTAAATTAGTTTAGCAAAGTTAATTCAACAATTAATTTATATTTATTTGGAGAATATAGCAGTTATAATGAAATTGACCTTATTTTACTTTACAACATAAATTATGTCCATACCAATTAACACATTTTTATTCCAACTAATTATCGCGATTTCGTATCTGCGTAATTGGATAACCTTTTCGTATTTGCGAATACTCTAATAAATTGAGATTCATTGTTGAAAGTGTGATTTGGAGTGTATTGCCTGTGTGTTCATTTATCGCAATGGTCTATTTAAGAGAAAAAGGGCTGAAATGTATCTATAATGCAAAATGAAAGTAATTTTATTTAAATTTACTCCACCCCTTCCCCGCTCCGACTCGCTTGCTTATCGGTATAATCGCGTGCATGCTAATCTTCGACTAATCTAATTTCACGGAGAGAACTCAAAAGCTGTTCAAGAAATCTTCTACACGTCCATTATCTTCGCATCCAAGAATTCCAGAGGATATTGTCTTCGAGGAAGTCACGCTAGGCTGGAATTCTATCGAAACAGACGGTCGATGCGCTTCGATATCGGCTCGAGATGAAGCTCAGACGTAATTGGGGCGGACTCCCAGACACGTCGCGCGCCGCCCGTGGGCTACGAAAGAGATCCGTCGCCTAGGGCACTTTTATCCGCTTTGGGCCGCCTGCCGAACGATTGACCCGAGGAACGAGTCCCTTAGGACGGGCGATTGACCTTTGTTAAGGTGAGAGGTGCAAGAGCTGTTGTTTTCTTGTATCCGCTTCAAGATTGTAGACATTTTGTTAATCCATTTTAAAGTTCGCTTATAGACGTTAAATGGTTCTTTGAAAACCTAACACATTACCACGATAATGAGATACATTTTTGAGGGAATGGAAATGCAATGTAAACACTTTTAGGTAATATACATTATTTATTCATGCGTGTCATTAATTTCTATTAATTATTCGAGTCACTAATCGATTGCGAATAGTTAAAATATGAAACGAAAAATCTTACTAAAATTACAATCACCGGGGAGATTTTGACTAACGCTGATGATTGTTCCAAATTTTATGAAGATCTATTGTAACAAATTATCTATTTTGCAAAAAATGGTACTATTTTAGATATTAATAATCCTCGTACATGTTTAAGACGTTTTTAAAATATCCAATGTTATGTAAATAATTATAACTTACAAGTTAAAAATACAGTGGATTGGAAGGCAATAGGGTTCCAACTTGTTGTTCTAATATTAAGGAACATCCTGTAGTGTGAGTAGTAGGGCTTCTGAGTCGAAGTCAACGACCTCTTGACGTCAGAAGTAGAGATTTCGTCGTCTTTCAAAGGCTCACGTTGACTTGTTACGGAGTTAGTATCGCCTCAGGTAAGTTAGAACTGACGGTGTTTACTTCAGAATTATTCCATGCGTTTCTTACATGAAATTACGTTATTCAGGACTGACTAACATATATTAGTAACATTTAATAACAATATCAAAAGTCTATTAATATGTGAAAAATGTATTAAAACGTTTATGCTTTGTAAATGTTATTAATTGTTTTTAATATTCTACAATATGTTACACAAATATTCCTCAAATAATGTTCAAACCTAAAAATAATAATTACAGTTAGAACGTAACCAGATTTCTATACCACGTAGGTTATCAAAAGAGGCAATACTCTGTTATAAATATTTCTTGATCAATTCCAACAATTAAAAATTTAAAAAAAATACTGTTTCCTATTTCTTAGATGGTTTGAATGATTACAGTATTTATTTACATCTCTTTTTATAATGAATAAGTAAAAGTATAAAAGACAATGAGTTCATGTAAATTCTAAGAAGAGCATCAGAATATTACACTAGTTTTATATTACAGACGACATATATTCTTCGATGACCCTATAAGCTAAGGCAATTTATGACAGGACACCGTTGTAAAACGTTTGGGAACATGCGCAGTGCGCAATTTTGTTTTATTACCTTGGGCTATCGTACCCTAATATTTATCCGGTAATACTAACTCTTATCGTAATTAGCTCATCAATATTTCAAAAAGTGTCCGATTTTCATCCAGAAATGCTTCCCAAAAGTTGTCACATCAAGAAAGGATGTCGAACGGCACATCCGTAAAATCATAAACCACTGCAACCACAGGCACCGATCGAAAATGCATTCCTTCGCAATGAATCCGCACAGCCCGGAGGTCGTCTGGAGAGGCAGACGACGCCGGAGTACCAGACGCCGCCAGCGCCTCCGCCCTCTTCCCAACGTCGATCGTGAGCAGATTGAACGTCGCGCACAAGAACGAGAAACACGCCTGCGAGAAGGGCCTGCGGCTGGATGGAGGCGGGGCGGCAGCGGCGCAGCGGCGGCGGCGACGGCGGCGGCGTGGTCGGTAGTGGCGGCGAGTTGTTGGTGGTGACGGAGAATTGAAAGGAGATGGATTGAAGATGGATTCAAATTCGAGGGCCATAGGGAACGAGGGACGAGTGTCGTGTGGGACGGGTTTAGGGCCTCGTGCCGGAGCAGGATCTATGATTGATTGATAGATTGAATGATAGATTGAATGATAGACTGATTCAGGACCCATCAACTAAGATCATTAGTGCCGTAAGTGTAGTGCATGTTTTCTCTCGCATGGTGGTGATCATCTTGTCCCGCGATTTCAGCAGGAAGGTGGTGATTCGACGCCAACCTACCGTCGGTTAGCGGGGTTTTCCCTCACCAGGTATCTCCCACCCCCAGGCGGGACAAACTCAAAGCTCACGGAATGTGTAGTAGTGTAGTGCATGTAAGTGTGTGTGTAAGGAGTGAGGATAAGAGGGAATGGGAAGGAAAGATCGCGCGCGGCCCATTGCCCATTCGGTAGAGTACTGCTATGGCATTCGCGTGGTATTGACCGGCCAAACCACAGAAAACTTCTAATCACATCAGCCGACAGCTAGAACTGTCCTCCAGACAGCGATAGAACGCCACGTAGCTATCTGGCTAGTGTCTAAAATCCTGCCACCGTCGACGTTTGGACCCTTGGACCTTCTTGTCAGAGGCACTGCACCAACCAACATCAGTTGACGCCCTGAGCCACCTCTCCAGGCGCCGGGGCCGGAGCAGGAGCAGGAGCTGTGACGCAAGCGGGGTGGCGAGGAGGACTCGGGCACGGAATCGGTGGCTGCAAGTGCGGCAGAGGCGGGCAAGGGGGAGCATGGAAAAAGAGAAGGCGAAAGGGTACGAGGCGGTAATAGTGATGGCGCAAAACGAGAGCGGTGGGGGGACCCATCGTTTTCCGCCGCGTCGCCATGGAAACGCGACGCAACCTGAGGCTACAGGATTTCCGTTGCGTATTCATCGGAGAGGGAAGCGAAGGGCTCAGAGCTGAGGAGGTCGCAAGGGCAGTTGCAGAGCCGATGATGCAACGCCGGCGTGGACGGCGGAGGGAACCCGTCCAGCGTATGGAAGTGGGTTTGTAGCGGACGATGAACTCAAGGAAGGAAACCCCGGAGTCCCCCGGTGAGGTAAAGGGAATAGTAGCTATGCGGAATTGACGCCGGAGTTAGTGAGCGAATCAAAAAGTAGGAACGTTTTTCGTTGAGAGATGAAAAAATCAACGGCAAAAATTTGAGGTAATCTTAGTAAACAAAAAGGAATGCGATAAAACATATTCACCCCATTCGTGTTACCACAACTGAAAAGAGCTTCGAAAATGTGTCAAGCATACTTATTTGGGTCAATTAAACAACCAAAAATATGGGACAAGAATAAATGAATAAATCTAGAAAATAAAAAAAAATAATAAATAAGTTCAATGAAAATCACGAGAATAATTAAGATATGTCCACTCTTTCTGCATCGAATACGAAGTAAATATAATGATTTATTTATGTCTGTGGGTGCCAATAGCAAAAATACTTTTTGATTAAGATATTTGATAGCTGAAGGAAGTGATTATACAGTAAAAAGTGAGCGAATAATACCAGAACTATGAACAAAACGAAAGTGCTGGGAACAACCGATTCGTGGAGCGGGCTGAAACAGTGAGAACATCCGAGACACCGTGGGGTGGGACTCCGCATGTACCAGCGAAGATAAACAATGCAACGTGGACCTGTGACAAGGAGGGATGAGATAGTGTTGTGAGGAAGCAGCGGATGATGGAAGGGTGGCGACATGGGGGGGGGGGGATGGAGAGTCAGCGTCGGGGACGCGGTCGCGGGCGGATGCCGGCGGGCGTGGGGGGAGGCCGGTGACGTGGAAAGACGAGAGGGGTAGGAGGGGGCGGGGACGACGGAGGGGGTGGGCGGCAAGCAATCAAGGCGCTGCAGATGACAGGCGCGCCTCACCCCCGAGCGTCGACAAAACGCCGCGACGTGTTACGCTCCGGCGCTCTCGCCTGCGAAACAGCCAGGGGCAACGGGGCGCTTAGCGGCGCGGGGACTGGCAGAGGCGTGCGTCGGCCTGGTCGCCTCGCGTCGCGTCGCCTCGCGTCGCGTCGCCTCGCGTCGCGTCGCGTCGCGTCGCCTCGCGTCGCGTCGCGTCGCGTCGCCTCGCGTCGCGTCGCGTCGCGTCGCGTCGTCGCGTCGCCTCGCGTCGCGTCGTCGCGTCGCGTCGTCGCGTCGCCTCGCGTCGTCGCGTCGCCTCGCGTCGCGTCGTCGCGTCGCCTCGCGTCGTCGCGTCGCCTCGCCTCGCGTCGCGTCGCAGAAGACGCGGGAGCGGCGCATGAGAAGCGTCCACACGAAAGGAGCCCACCACTGGCCGAAAACGCTGACGGTTCAAATTCCAACGCCATAATAATGGAACAGCAACACTCGTTAGTTTCCACAATGAGCTAATAATTTATTGACTGGTTATTTCATAATTAACATACAGTTAGTAGCCTTCGAATTTATTTCATTACTTTCATAAAAACAATTTTAACTCCGTGAGAAAAATACGTCTTTTTTTATTTCATACTGATTCGGAAACAAAGATAGCGACGATCCTTATAAGAAACATTTCTCTCCGTATCTCGCATCTAGTTTTCCATTTTTTAAATATCAAAAGCAATAATGTCTAATTTTAAAATATGAACACTTAAAATATGAACACACACCTTACGACGACAAAACTTTATTTTTGTTTCGACATTTTTTCTTACGTTCGTATTTATTGAAGATTATGGAAAACAATTTCTTCTGTTTGGCCCAATAATTATTATAAAAAATGTTTACAGATAATTTCATGTTACAATGGTTGCATTAAATACATTTACCAGTTTAGGCGAAGATGAAAGTGAAAAAGTTCTGCATATTACTATTGAAGGTTTAATCGAATAGGCATTTTAAACATGACAGGCACGTGCCCATTTTCAAAAGGTTGGCTTCGTGGAATTCGAATCGGATTTAGAATCTAAAAATGTTTTTTGTTCAAGAGAAATGGATCAATTTTTCCTTGAAAAGCCATTCTGCTAACAAAGAACTAACCCCTCTTTTGCTCTTTTCATATTCTTTATGTAAAAACGCGCTGAAGCTCAATTGAAATATTACCAGCAAGCTCATTTTTGTGCAGCAAATTCTTTTTTAATCTCGAAAATATCGCCACATGTTTACTTCATACCTACACCTACTCCATATTGGGCTAAAAATGTTCTGTTGAGAAATTATTGACAAGAAAATACGCACGATTATACTGCTTACGATTATCGTTATAACCTTCAAGTGTTGAAATAAATAATAATAATAATAATAATAATAATAATAATAATAATAATAATAATAAACACTATTATAATAGTATTAATTTTTCTATTGTCAATTCCTTTCAGATTTGATATGTTACCATTTACCATCCCTGAGCTTAAACTTAAACACAAATAAATGAACATTAACTTCATTCACGTAATTAAGTCAGTTTAACATCTGACTTAACTTGAGTTGAGTTTCTCATCTCACTGACATATTGAGGTCATGAACAATGATAAATTAATGCAACGATATATCTTTGCACAATAAAAGCAACGTACTCTAACTACGGAATTCTTGTAAACATATTCCCGTAATGCATAACTGACCTACACGCTCCTCAAAGAATCCCTCTTTCATGCGCACAGGTTCATAAACCTGACGTTTGTTTTTACACTCTGAGAAGAAGAAAACCTGTCGTAAGTAAGTCAGATCGTACGTCAAAACGCATTTATGGAAGAAAGTATACCAAGAGAAGTATACCAAGAAAGATAAAAATTATCATCATAAAGTGTGGGTGAAGCGGACTCCCGCAACCTCGCTTTGCTACTCAAGGGGGCACAAGGAAGGTGACGTGACGATGGCCACAACCCTTTCCCGCTCGCAAGAATTTCTGCCATGCCATGTAAATTTCTCACTCGTGATTCCTGTAGCACAAATGATGAAATTCGGAACACGTATATTGAGATATGCAGTATTTGCATCCTTTGTTTATACGAGGGTTGGAAACGTAATATCAAAATTTTGAGTTTCGAGATTGTGTGACCTACACAACGCTTATCACTGGTTCGGTCAAGTAAAGGTGATATTCTAGAGAAAAAACACAACAATCTCGTGTAAATCCACATCTGGGGGAGAGAGACGACTGAACTATAGTGGAGGGTAATAATATTGAAATATTTAATATGACACAAGAAATAAAAAATATACAGATAACATTCATTTAAAATTAGTTTGTACTAAGATTCTTAGAGGTTAATTTTTTTAAATAAAATTAATTATTTAAGCTAACCAGTCTCACTGCACTTGCGTAGTCCGTTTATGCATTTTTGAGTAAATAGTAACTGAAAACATGAATAAAATGGCCCACCTCCGGGTTCGCTTGACTACAATAGAATGCGGAAGTTGGCGTGACAGAGGCAAACAATAACTGGTGAAGACGTCTCCGCTAGCTAGGAAATTGGTGTCGACGACCACGTCAATGAGAGAGTTTCGGCGGCGACACTGCTGATGGCGGTGACAGCGGTGTCGACGGTGACCTGGGTGACGGCGGCAGTGGCGATGGTAATGGAGGTGACGGGGGTGATAGCGGCGACGATGACAGTGAAGGGGGGCGACGGGATTCGAGGCGCTGGTAGCGATGACAGCAATGAAGGGGGAGGACGCAGGTGACGGTGGTGAAGGGAATGACGGGGGTGGCGGTGAAGGTGGCGGTGGCGGTGGCGATGGCGGTGAAGGCGGCGGTGGCGGTGGTGGCAGTGGCGGTAACGGCGGTGGTGGCGGTAACGGCGGCGACGGCTGTGACTGCGGTGACGGCGGCGGCGGCGTTCTCGGCGACTTCGCGTGGCCGCGGAGCGTATTTCAGCGGCGACGGCGCCCCGTGCCGATTGCCGCTATTCACATCTCGGAGCCCCTCCCACTTCCTCTCCCACGAGCGCGGCGCAGCGAGCCCTCTCCCAGCAAAGGTCACGAACAGCGCCTTCCGTCGCCTTGAGCGCCACCGCGCCCGCGCACCGCGCTGCGCTGCCGCAGGCCGCGGCAATTGCCCTCCAATCGCACGCTCCTCCCTCCCCCCACCCTTCCCACCTCTTTCCAGAGTTGGCCGCGCGGCCCGCAAAACCATGCTCGGCTCGTCAGCCCTCTCGTTAGCCATGCTTTGGTATCGAGATGATAGGATTAGCGCAGCTGTCTATATGGATGGAGCAGACCTTCCTCTGAATTAAAGGGGAAATGAACCGAGTAAAATTGGAGGACGCGTCATTCATACGAAACTAGATCGCGAGCGCTTCAATCACGAGCTACGAGACGGTCGATTCAATTGCTCCTTATTCAATAATATCGGTGGAGGTCGGTCGTAGAACCTGTAATTCAATAGGGTGTGAAACCACGAAAAACATGGAGTGTTGTCTGGAAGCAGAGGCGCGCGGAAATTGCCATTGATTATATGCTCGGGTAGTAAATGAGCGCACGTCATTTTGAACGCACAGGCCTAGAAAACCTCAATTTGATACATTTATCAATGTTTCTCAGTATTGAAGCAAGTGAAGTTGTAAAACTAAACTTTACAGATATGAAATAAAATTGATATCTGACTAATAACCGAAACCAAAGCAACTTCGTAGTACCATAAACCAATGCAACTTCGAAATTTATCCTCGCCGAGAACCAAAGAATTTCTTTCGCAGATTATTCTGTGTTGATACAGAAGTAGAATGTATCTTTGCCCGCTCGGGAGGAGTTTAAATAATTCTTGCTGAACGTACTACTTTTCACAAGTGGAAATCGCTGTTTAATCACTTAAAGAGATGTTTGTCTTTTCAAAGTTTCTTTGTTGACGCTTGCTCTTGAGTCCTTGCTCCGAGAAAGTTTTATAGACGAATATTAAATCACGAATGCATAATACATTTTCTATTGAGATATTTTATGACCGATTTTGGAAATTAACATTATACTCATATGAAAATCAGTTATGAAAAAGAAAATGAAGGTGAATGAAAAAAAAGTGAATTCGGCCATATCGATCGACTTTCTTTTTTCCTTTTCACTAATGAAAACATCAAAATATGAACAGCATGCTCGTAAAAAGGTGACGTGTTTCGGAGGTGGGAATTTTTGTCACGGCAAGTTCTGCGAAGAACAAAAGCCTTTTGCAGACAAGTCATTTCCGAAACATCAAAGGAAACAGCACACTTCCCAGTATCCATTGCTAAAGCTTTCGCTTTGACAAAAAATCATTTAAAAAGCATTCGGAAAATCGAAACTTAATATTCGGAAATGGTACAAACTTTTCTTTTATTTTTTACATACTTTTTGCAACACTATCGTTTAATAATGTACATTACTAATCATATTCATATGATTGTCCTATGCGTACATACAGATTCACAGATATTTACATCAATGCAACGGCAAGGCTTTCACAAATACATTCAGAGGGCTACAATATTATATTTCCTACGTATATTAATGTAAATATTATATTATATTAATATTATGTATATTTCCTGCAACTATTCATTTTCAACCGTTGTCGATCGTGTAAAGCGCAACAAAGATTCGAAAAAAGTATGAAACAGGTAATACTAGTATTATATAGATGGAGTTGGATGATTGAGATCATTCGATTTTTTTTACTTATTATATCAATGAATCGTTCAACTCTCACTCACATTTAACTTTTCAGTATCAATCTTCATTCTTGTCCTTTTCTTTGAATTTTAATATTTGGAGCAGACTTCATTCTTATTCTTTCCTTATGGAGTTTAATAGGTAGTACTTAATGCACATAATAAATACCAAAAATGAATGTCAATCACTCACTGTGACAAGCTATTAAACGTAATTACGCATGTTCTTTGGCTACTATACAACGAAGTACTCTCTACTAAAGGAACACATTCATGTAATCTCATTTTCTTCGAGTGTCAGTGCTCTGTTCTTGAAACGACTCACATATGAATTACAAACTGGAGTTCACAATATGGTAGACTAAGGATTCCCCCAACATGTGCTATGCCAGTTTCGTGAAAAATTAATAGACTGTCACCTTTTCAAAAGTTCGATTTCCAAAAACTTACGTGCTCAGCTTTCACCGGCGCGAAATTAAAAGCACAAGCTTGAAAATCTAAAGTTTAATTCAAACCAAAGTTGATTGACTTACCTTACATAATACATAAAATAATTCCGTTAATTATTTACTTTAAAAATGCATAATAATAAATAATAATACTAAATAATAATAATAATAATAATAATAATAATAAATACGTATACAAATGAAGAATTGTTTCATTTCTTCATACGTGTAAGTAAAACATTTGGTGCTCTAAAAGTAACCTAACAATAAAAGTAAATTTCATATTAATGTTTATTTATATTCAATTATTATTTAAATATATTCTTTTTCGTATAAGGATAGAAATAGTCTCTTTCTCTGGAAGCTATAAACTCTTGGGCCTAATTCAATGGTGTCTTTGGAATACAAATTAGTGGAGTTTCCTTATCAACTCCAGAAACGAAATTACAGATATTTGCCTCAAGTGTTTAACCTTTTAGCTAAGGAGTTTTTTCCTTCTGCACTCCGTGCGGTACAGACTTTTTTAAATAGACGAATTTGCTTGACCCAGTGAAGGTTTAACTTCGGCGCGTGATGATAGCTACCCTCCCAGTGTTGAAAGTCCTTCTTGATAGAGATTTAAAGGGATTAACTGAGTAAGACAGTATAAACGTTTCCTCTGCAAAATGAAGTAATATGATTTTGGGCAATGATCCTCTTTCTTTTTTTTTTACTTTTTTTCCATTCTTTACGCCACCCTCCCCATCTGCACAACGTTGCATTTCATGTTAACAATGCCTTTATGTTTAGAATATTTAGCAAAAGCAAAACGCGGCTGCGATCGCCCATGAGAAGCATGGGCCGAGGCTGGTTTGTTTGGACTATGGTGTGTGACGGGAGGTGGTACACAGTGAAGCGTTACACTTAAGGCTGAAGAGATATTTGTATAGCACCAGCACCATGGTTTATACCAAAACAATAAACTATTAAGACATTGCAAATAATACAAAACAATACATAACAAAATATAAAATCAATAAATTTATTGCATTGCTGTGAACATGAGTTTCCCTTTGTTACTCTGCTGTAGAAAAATTAATTTCTGGCACAATTGAATTATTACCTATAGATTAATGTAATATATTATGGAACTAATTAGTGGATGTTATATGTATATGCCATGCGACACCCAAATTCCTTTATAAAATAAAAACATAAATCATTTATTCTGTTCTTAGTGTTGGTATGTGATAATAATAATAATAATAGTAATAATAATAGTAATAATAATAATAATAATAATAATAATAATAATAATAATAATAATAATAATAATAATAATAATTAATAATAATAATATAATATATTCGAATGGCGTCTCCCAGCGAAGTTGACTGGCGATCAATATTCCCTATGTCTCACGAGCTGCGGCGCCCTGTAAAAGCAAGAAATATCAGAGGAGCCAACGCTCGCTCTTCTGCCGCAAGACCGTACCCTATCAACACATCCCTGCTGATTAGCGTAGGTCGGAGTTCGGATGCGTGAGAATTGGAGCACCGCGCTGCCATCCGTCAGCAAGCGATAGATAGAGCCGACGCGCGCCTCTGGGAGGTCAAGCCAAAAGTATCCCGTTCGTACGGCTGAGTTGCTCTGGAAACCTCTTCCCATTCGTATTAAAAGTTATTGGAGTTCATTTTGCTGATACGAAATCATATACTCCGAACTATCTTCTACCCGGGAGACAATTTTTCTAATCTTATCTCTGAATGTTTAACGAAAGAACTTTACGAATGAAGAGAATGAATGAGTTTAAACACCATTTGAGCATTTTCAGGATACACGGGGGAACAGTCCTTTTATACATAAAATTATCTACAGAGTCCCAAAACGAAAGTACTGTAATCGTGTGACTTTTTAATACGCTTCCTATAATTAATGAAAGTTCAAAAATTAAATTAGAAAACTTTAAAAATTCATTACATATTTCGAATGCAAAGAAATATAGTTTCTCAAATATACATTATGTGGTGTAATGCAGAGTAACATAATACATTGCAGTGTTTTATCATCTACTCGGATAACAGAACAACACGAGATGAATCTCTTTCCAGTCAAATGGGAACAGTGGGTCAACCCTCCTACGCAATTATTTACCGCGTGGGGAGCCCGGTCTTCACACTGCAGCCAATTCGCGGAGTGCAATACAATCATGCAGCGCCTCCCGAAATAACCGCACAGGCCCGCTCTGCCCCGCCTTTCCTCCAGCGCCCCGCTTCCCCGGCGCGGGGACGGCCGCAGCGGAAGTGCGGCGCCAGCCGGGCGAGGCACAGCGGGGTGGGGCGCGGCGCGCGGCGACCGGCCGGCCGGCCCGCACGGCAGGGTTCGAGTCCGGAGGAGCAGCGAACAGTGGAGAGTCTCCAACTAACTGGGCACTAGATTCGCTTAATAGCAGAAAGGATCCATGGCGTCACTTTTGTGCGGTTCCGAATTCACATTCCCCTTTAAATTTAAGGCGGTTTGGCTTCCACAGAATGTGTCTCTCAGCGACATTTAAAGTTAACAGTAGACATTTTAAGTCATCTCACACAAAATCGACTCATTTCTTGAAAACACAGTGATAAAGTTAAAGATAAATAATTTACAAAATTTTTGACAAATTCGCAATTTGGTTTTCAAATTAGGAGAAAATCTGATAAAGCAGAAAATTAAATTGGGTGCAGACTGTTACATTGTGTAAAGGTAAATAATTAAAGATTCACAGAGAAAATTCAGTTTTACAAATATTGTTTTACAAAAAAAATGCATATTGTAACTATAACGTAAAGCACTCAACAAACGTTTACAACTATAATTAGCTCTACAAGAAAGGATGAACTATGTGTCTGAATTCTTAACACATATATATTATATATTTATTATATATATATATATATATATATATATAATTCATGACGATAATTTTTGATCAGGAAACAACTGCATACAAAATTGTTAATTGACAAGCTTAGACAAATTGTGTGTATTTGATAAAAAATTAAAGCAGGGAGATATTTCAGCATACATGAGTATGTTAATATATGCAGAGTACTCATGAATGACATTAAATCCAATCCATAAGATCGTGATTACTTTTATCAGCGTATGGAATCGAAGTATTTGGGTGTTTCGCGACCTCTGCACCACTGTGCTGTCCGGTGGGTGGGCGGCGCGGGGCCGCGAGGGCCGAGCCCCGGGCCAGGGCCGCCGGTGGCGCAGCGGGTGCCGCAGTCTTCGCTCCGCGCCGCAGCGCTGCCCGCCCCGCCGCCGCCGCCGCGGGTCACGGGCATCACGACAGCCCGCTCACACGCCAGCGCAAGCGCCGGCGGCCATGCGCTGCTCCGCGCACGTGATTCTCTCCGCCACGTCCCTCCGCTCTCCATCCCCGCCCTCGTCCCCGCCCTCGTTCCCCGCCCTCGTCCCCCCCTCTCTTCCGCCCTCTCCCCTCCACATTCCCACCTTTCCTTCATCCCCACCCCCCTGCCCCGCCCCCGCCCGTCCCTCGCATCGTCTATCCCCGCCTCCCTAAGCCCTCACGTACAACCCCGCCCCGCCCTTCACCTCACCATCCATCCCCTCACGACCCGCCCCCACACCCTCGACCTGCCCCGCCCCCAGCCCCACGATCGACTTTCACTGTGCGCCCCGCCCCCCGCTGGCCACGCGGCCGGACCTCTCGTGCTCTAGGTGCACCGGCGCCCGGATGCAAAGAGCGCTGGACACGCTTCACCGCCCGCCCTTCCCTTCCCTTCCATTCCCATTATTCATGGCCACTTTAAGATACGACTTCTGCCATTCCGCTAACAGTCGACGTAACTTTCGGTATTCTAGATGTACGATTCCGATAATGTTATAAAATTGTGAGACAACCACAGCACATATAAACCTGCAAAATTGTCTTGTTTAAACCTTCTTATCAACCCAAAATCTACAAAAAATAATATTTTTTAAAATATTTATATTTATGGTGAATAAGCATTACCATAAGTGTGCAATACTTTATAGTATTTGTTTTCACTGCGAAACACTTGCCAACTATTCCTCGTCATAAAAATACTCCATGCCAAAGCCACTGGATCTGGCTTTATAATCTCTCTCGGAACCGAAATTGGGGACTCAATGTTCGTCCTCCCGTCGTGTGCCCGCCCACGCCTTCCTTGATTCCTCGCTTCCTTTGTCCCTCTCGTCCTTCCTCCCGGCGCGCCGTCCCAAGCGACAAGAAGCGACGCAGAGCGGCGCCGGAGCAGTGAGGCGCGGCACCATGCTCGTCGCGTATTATTTATTCATTCATTCGAAGGTCCTCGACCGTATCGGGGCAGAATAGGCCCGGATGACGAATGGCGCCGGCGATGAGGGGGTCGGACTCGAAATAAACGCACGCCCGGAGACGATTTCGGCGTCTGAATTGGCAGTTGTCTGTTAATTAAATCTGTTGAAATTGGCCCTGTCAGAATATCAAAACAAATGGTCTGCGGTGCGGATCACCAGTGGTCAGCCTCGGATGAAAAAAAAAAAGGTGACGCTGTTTGACGCCTGAATAATTGGCGCGAAATGGCCGTTGGCAATCACGGGCTGGAGAAGCAGGGAGTTGTTCGAACTACCTCAACCGCATTCGACGCGTGATAAGTGAATCGCCTCATTGTAGTTGTTTCCTCTTTCGGAAGAACCGAAAACTTGAGGAGAGACGGCGAGCGCGGCCGACGCATCTCTCCGGAAACGGAAGCTCCCCGTCCCCCGCCCCGCACTCTCTTCCACGCCCTTCTCGGCGCATCACAGTGGGCACTTTCTTCCACTTTGATGGTCTAAAATTCATATAATGAATTTGTTTCTTAAGCTTGCCTATTTGAATAGCCCAGGTGGCCAGAGTATGTGCCGACTCAACGCCTCGGTCTGAAGGGTCTCGGGTTCTAGTCTCGCCTTAGGCATAGTTGTTTGTTCCTTGTTTTTTATGTACTTTTATGTATGTGTGTTGTCGCGGAAGGCCTTGTGAGTCTGCTGACCACAGCGAGTAGCACGCATGTGTGTTAATGTCTGGAGTAAAGGATAATAAGTGTCCCCATGAGGAACATAGTGGATATCCGGCCGAGATAGCCGAAATCGGCGTTCTCTTAAGCTGGAAAAAGCCCCAGAAGGAAAAAGAAATATTTTAAACAATCGTAGTATGGATTTTGTTACTTTGTAGTATTTTCTGAAGATCGATTTTCAAGGTTCTCAAAACTCGTTTGTTTTGTCATAGGTTTTGATCGATCTAATGTCGGTACATGTTTTATGAACATTTGTCTTGTTAATGCAAATTTACCCAAACTGTTATTTACTCTTTTCTCTGCTGGTGCTCTTCGAGAAACACGAAGTCAGGCTCTAGCTTTCTTTAAGATGGCAATAGACGAGTAAACCTACTTCTTTTGAATTTAAAGAACTCTTCTTTAACATGTCGATGAAAATTAGAATTCAACATCGAAAAATAATTGAATCTCCCTACATGAAATGCGCATGTTCTCTGTTGCAGTTGTTTTTGTTTTTTGTTCATTGTTGTCGTAGATAGCAGAGGTAGCACTTACTAACGTGGCATGTCTCTCATGAGAACGAGCTCTGGATTAAGAAAAGCGTGTACGTCCAGCAAAAGGCTCCGAATGTTAATTCCACCTTCACTCTCACAATTTTACTTCACTACATTTTGCGACCTGGATCTTCTCTTTATTACGTATTCAAAATATTTAAAACGTGCATAGATGAAGCAAACTCCTATTTTTGCAGGTTTACCAAATAACGCGAACCACCACTTACCGGGGAAAAGAATAAATTCTGGGTAAACGGAAGGCACAAGGAACAAATTTGAAAGTTTAATCTTACGTGCTCATTAGCGTCATTTTCTCATTTCTCTTTCGTCTTTCCCTTCTCCTTCTTCCCAATCTCTCCCTTCTCCTTCTGCCCAATCTCCCTCTTCGTTTAGTTCTCTTAATGTTTGAACCGAGAGATCTCCTATCGCAAATCAGTCCCGTTCTTTTTGCACGCGACTTGGAACAGTGGCGCTCTCCGTCGCTGCCGAGCCTCCGCGATCTGCGCCGATCTCCGCCGATGGCACCCGAGCGGCCGCCGCGCGCGCCGTGCGAGCGCGCTGCCTGCCCGACGTCCACGCCAAAGCCCCCTGAATGGAAGTCCCCGTAAAGACACTGGAATACAATGAAACTACTCTCCGAGAGCGTTGCTGCTGCGGAAACATTTGAAGGCCGCCATTGCGGATAAGACCTGCGTTCATCATAGACTTCGTTGCCACTGTGAGAGGTGCAAGTTAATCGATAAGAATAAAGTTATGACCTTTCGGTAGGTGTATTATTCAACTGTATGAAAATGTACGTGATATAATATGGTTAAGAGGTGTCCGGCTTATATTAAGGGAACGAACAAATTCGTTGTTCCAAGTTCCAAGTTCAAACTCAGATTAAAAGTTCGACACTTCAGAAACTGTTCAACTCTTTAACTGGTTAACTCTTCTGAAGAGTTAGAGTTTGACTCTTCAGAACAAAGTATTACGAGGGAAACATTTCAGTTGTTCCTTAGTAAGTAATTAATCGTAAATTTTGAAGTTCTTTCGTGCAAAACCTTATAACTCTTTGTTAAAGAAAAATAGCAGCTTCAAAGAAAACATCTATCAAAGTATTATTTATATAGCTAATATTTTGCTTTGTCATTTTATATCTTTATTTCTGTTGCACTCAACACCAACAACAATATTAATGATAAAAACAAGCGCAATTGCGGATACAGATTTGAAGCACGCGGGCAAATCACCCACTGTAATGGCGGCAACGGACCCTTTCATTTTATCCAATGGCCTGAACTGACCGTGCACGGAATTGTAGGGGCTCGGGTCCTGCCGCCGCGGACCATGCACGCTGTCGACTCGTTTTTCCGTGAGATTTCCTTAAAACACTCTCCTTTGTTCGTTTCTTCTCGGAAAAATATCATGTTTAATTGAGTGTTTTTTTTTAATTCGTGGTAATTTTTCTTCTTGTTTTAACAAACCTTTCTTTTTCATCAGAAGACGTAATAATCACGAAAACGGTTTTAAGAACAGACTCATTAGCTTTCTACCCACTAATTTGAATTTTACGGAAAGTAATTTTTTACTTGCGCAGGAGTCGTGTTTAGTGAGCTGTAAGAAACAAATCTTGTATTATTAAGGTGTATATTGAAGTTTCAATTACAAGGTTCGCAGTAAGCCTTCATGTTTAACAATGTGACTGACAACAAATATAAATCGAGACGAACAATAAAAATAGTCCCTTATGCGTGTTTGTGGCAATGCGTATTGATTTTGAAGCACGGGCATTTTTTTAAATCGAAAGTGAACTTGAAAATATTATAATTAATTTTATATCTAAGGGGGAAATTTTTCACTTAAGTTTTCCTTTATTCAGAAGACAGTTCCAAATGTCAAAATTTTGTAATTTTTGGTAGATTAACAACGTAACTTCTACCCCACTGGCTATCACTTCACAATTCCAGCATAAAATTACAATTGGTAATTATTTCTCCACTCACTTTATCCTGTCGCGTGCGATTCACAAACTACTGGTGGTTTTGCCCTACCAAACCGCACGTTTAATTGCCGCCAATTTCATGACGTTTCGCATGCCGTAGCACGCCAACGATGCTTAAAAACATTAACTTTCGTGTAAATATGCCCGTGCGAACCACACATTCCTCACTCTTGTCGCCTGGCCCTCCCCTTTTCCGTGACCTCCGGCGACCTTTCACGTCCTTCAGCGTCCTTCAAGGCGGCGCGGCGAGGCGCGGCGCGGCTGGGGCGCGAGCGCCGACGCGGGCGCGCGTCTGCTTTGCGACGAGGCCGAGGAGCGATTCATTTAAATTACCCCCCGACGCACGCGAGAAGGAACGCGGGGTTGGCCGCAGGCGGGGTTAGCGGTAGGTAGGGGCGGCAGAAAGCGGCGACCGGTAGGGGCGGCAGGCACGGGCGGCAGGCACGGGCGGCAGGCACGGGCGGCAGGCACGGGCGGCAGGCACGGGCGGCAGGCACAGGCGGCAGGCAGGGGGCGCCGCTATGTGCCGTTTAGAACAGCGCGTTGTTTAGAACTACGCATGTCCGTAGAGCCAATGCTGCGCGGACGTCAGTTTCGCAATCGACGAGTCAGCTTTGGCTATATAGTATCAGTTGTAATATATAGCGAGTTTTCCATTGTTCGATTCTTCAGTAGTGTGTGTTGCCGTATTTACGAGCCTCCTTCTGAGCGACATACTTCACAAGCTGCGCATTCCTTAAATCAGCGAAGGAGTTCATTTTTTACCCTTAATCGTGAATAGGAAAGTGTAAAATGTATGTGCCTTATAAATAGTATAGAAAAGCCACATTAACTAAAAGCTTAACATGCTAGAAAACACTTCGTATAAAACCAGTACAATAAATTAATTTTTCAAACTAATTGAAAATGAATGCATAAAGAGTATTAAGTATCACATCTGAGTCCTGTGACAGCAGATATGCTTTCGAACTACAAAAAAGTAGAGAGTGAAATAGGACAACAATGAGACGTATGTATGCTAACTCATGCCATCTTTCAGTATCATCTCGTGAACCTACTCTCACATGCCTTCAGTTCCATCCAGCATTTCAGGCCGTTTTGAAGGCTTTTCACTTCTGTTTTCTCCTCCTGAGTATTCTTACGCCTCCTATGTTCGCTCCATCAGAATACAGTAAGGATACTTTGTTCTACATTTATCGCTGTATTTCAATGGTGTTAGTTTTAGCAGCAGTTTGTGGCAAATACTTTACATTCCTCTGGCACTGTACCATCACCTTTATTGTCTTGTCACTTCCACTCTTCCAAAACTTCTTTCGGCATTGTCGCTCACATATTTCTCCGCGTACTCCACAGGAGTGTGAATAAATAAATAAATATCATTTCCATCACTGCCAGACGTATACGGCATACAAGAACATCCTCCAATCGAAGCGTCCATTGCCACCATTAGGGGAACACGAGGTCCTGCACTGCAGCACGCTGCGGCGGTGTTGCGGTGCGGCGTGCAGCCAACGACTCTTATCTCGACACGAACCCGCGTGTCGACGACTCCAGATGACCTTGGCCTCTCGTCCACTTACATCTCGGAAAAAAAACTCTAGAAATTGCTACACTTTGCGAAGGGGCTTCTCAGGTAGACAATTTGCTCTCATTTTTTATGAATATCAAGTTAGTTTTGAGTAGTTTAGAAGGAAGGCCTTATGATGTTTCCTTTATTACCATGATCACGTTTTTAAGATCTTATCTGCACCTTTACATTTTATAAGTTGTAAACTTCGTTGTATTACGCACTTCGGACTATGAAATTACTCCTACTTTGCTATAAAATGTCTGATTTTAGGTAATATAATTTCTCACACATACCCGGTTCATATTTCATGTCCTGATCATATTGCGGTTCCTCTACATACCCAGTTACATTGCATGTCCATATTCAGAAACAAATATTATGAGTGAAATAGAGTATCGAACATTTTGTGCGTCAATGTGGAATCGCCGTTACTTTGTGTATATGCAACCCTCAAAACACGTCTGTATTGCAAATTGCCTAAGAATATTGAAGGCTTTACTCTGCAGACTCGCGTGGTCTTGTGAAAGAAAAAACCTAAAACCAGAAATAATTATCGTGAAGAAAGGAAAAAAATGAGAGCTGATGACAAAAAACTTTGCCAAAAATGCAGATCAACACATAAGTATACTACATTTTTACGTTTTGTGTTAATATTTTTTATTTTAATTGTCTTGAATATACATTTCCCTTTTTATGTAAAATACCGAAAAAAAACACATTTAAAACTCATTCATAACTTTCTTTACCATTATCACAATAACATTACGTAAATAGATATATTTTTGCGCTCCGGTATACGTACATATATACAGAGTAATTATTCTGAGTTTAAGGAAAGTTCTGAAATGATACCGAAAAACGATTTCGAGATTTCAACGGAAATACAACATAACTGTTATTTTAAACGTCCGTCCGTCCGTCCATCCGTCCTTCCAATGTATTTGACAACATTAGTGCCTAAACCATGCGTAGGATTGTTTCCAAATTGAAGAAACCCCTGTCTATTTGTCCTGAGCTGTGATTTTGAAAATCATTTATTAGTTTTTTGCAGACAGGCGCGGTTTTTAGCAGACTTTATATGAAGCTCCAAAGACATTTTGAAAAGTTTCTGAAAACGGCTCCAAATTTTTTCTGTAAATTTCTCGTAAGAATACAGTAAAATACACTTATAATGGTGACTTATGTCCTATTTTCACGCTTAACCCTGAATTTCCGAAGATTTCAAAAGTTTGAATTTTTCCGGTTCTTCCTACAATTACAAAATTACAGGTAAATGATTTTCCTTCAAATTAAATTTGTTGTCCATAATTTGATATTTCATTAAGGCCATGTACATTTTTGAAAATTTTAGTAACTTTCGCACAATATTGCGTGCAATTTGTACAATTAAAAAAATACAAAAACTGATTTTCTCTAAACCAGATCCAATTTTTTTAAACTTTGGGTATAAATAGTGCTAAATGCACTCTATAAGATGACAGAGGTCATATTGCTCTATTCTTTTGTTTTTTCCAAAAATTACAAGAATTTAATTTTTTGGACTTTTCTCTTACGTCTATAATATTTACACTAGCTGCGATTTGTTTACTTTAATGTATTTATAAGTATATTTTCTTTAAATAATGTCAAATAATGTTTGTCAAAAACTCAAACGTTTCCTGTGAAAATAAGCTCAAAATTCCGCATATTCAGAAACGCCATTTTCTCAAAAAAGGCTCCAATTTTTTCCTTCTAACTTTTCCAAGTGATGGGGATAATTGCACACTTTAATATGTCGTAAAGTTTATTTAGGGGTATTTTTTGTTTTTGTTTTCTTCAATCATTACACAATTGTAATTTTTTGAAATATCTATCCCGCCGTTTATATGCACATTTCTAGCTAATTGTAAATACCATTGCATTTGTGACTAAAGGTGCTTGAAATGACTTCAAATGAAGTTTTTCAGAAACTCAATAGTTTTCTGTGAAAAAAGGATCAAATTTCCTATTTGCTATAGCGCTCAAACGACAATTTTTTTAAACTTTTTCAAAGAAAATTGCATTAAGGACACGGTTTTACTGTTATTTAATAATCTTAAAATAATATTTCCGCTCTACAATTACGGAACAGAAAATTTTAGAAAATGTCAAAAAATGTACTTTGATTGACTGTCAATGTGTCAATTCCGAGTTGCTAGCCGAGACTAATGGGAATGGAAAACAAATACGAGAAAGTCTGCGCCATTCTGTAGCACAACTAGTTAGGTTTTATAGCGTGGTGAACCAACTCTTCAACAAATGGAAAAGGCATTTTCCTTCGTTGCAATTACATGACCGTTACCAGCAGGACGTGCCTTCGTGGACATTCAGAATACCTCGGCAGTTTGTCTCAAGTAGGGCACTGACAGATCCCTAAGCAAGTACGCGATGTTGCAGTCGCCGTCGTCCTCTGCCGGTGAAGTTTGCGCAAGTGGATGCTCCGCCGCGGTCTCCGCGGGCACATGCGGCGCCTCGGCGGACTGCGCCGCTCAACCCATACTTGCGCGAATTCCGAATCCCCCCGGTACCCCGTTTCCCACTTCCCACCCAGCCTCTCTCCTCCCCCGCCCACTCACTCACCGCCCCGTCCCTACCCT
>BOPP01000145.1:695801-851853 GCA_017312745.1 Gryllus bimaculatus
CCCCGTCCCGCCCCATCTCCGGATTTTAACGAGGTTTAATGAAGGATATTTTCGGGGCTCATTAAAGTGAGAGAAGGCGGATGCGGCGGCGCGGCCCGTCATGTTGCGCCGCGGAATCCGCCGATCCGGGGCTCGGGGCGTGGCGTCGCGTCTCTCAGGCGCCTCCGCACAGCAGCTCCGGCGACGGAGGCGGCTGGCAGCGCACCGGCCAAACAACAGTGCGGGAACAAAAGTGTTGGCGAGGCTTTGCGCCAAATTGCACCACGGTAAATGATCGTGATCGACAGCTTGAATTGCATAGACTGAATTTCATAGCAAGTATTGTGCTAGTAAAAAATCATGGGTGTATTTGCCAGAAAAGCTGATGTGTAAGAATTTTTTTAAACAGAAATTGAAAATTTAGAGGAAGTAGTTTATACCACATTACGATAAGCAATATTGTAAATGGTTATTAGGAATAAATGGACCACAGGTAAAAGTTATTTACATGATTAATGAAAATTAAAATTTAAAAGTTCAAAGTGATTTGTTTTGGTAATTTCCAATTTTTCCTCTTGCAAGATCACATGTACTCAATTTTTCCCCTCACAATCGTCTGCTCACCAACTATCTGCAATATATTACCAGGAACAACTTAAAATTCTACGTCTAGGTGATTGGATAGACTGAAAATGCCACGAGGAAAAATACAAAAGGGATTTTCACTGATACTTTGAAACGTTTTCGCTTTTCCTACAAAAATAACTATAAAATGGCAACGTTGTTGTGTCGACTGTGATAAATTGATGACGTAAATGTGACAATACCGACTTTCTGTGCCCTCAAATCACATTCCGAGCTCTCTTCCGTGACGTCCCGCTGACCGTCCCCCTCTTCCGTGACGTCAGATTAAAAGCGGCAAACATTAATTTATATAACTTATTTAGCGTTTACAGTGCCACTATGGGCAGACCGTTAAATTGTCCACATTTAAAGCAAAGTGTTTCATTCAGACGTTCGTGATATTTGCAATGAACGTATAGTTTGCTAACTACCATCCCACGTAAAAAATGTTACGATGCATAGGACAAACAAACAAAAAAGAATGCAATCAATTTCTGTAAAAGATATCTATGAATTGGAGATAAATTAAACATATCTTTGCTTTCAATAATAGATATTTATGTAACATGACTTTTAAATTAGTCTTTGAGAACAAGGCCGGAGGAATATCTCCGAGGCGGAGCGATAGCGGAGACGAGTAGTTTATTTTCACGAGAGTCCTTGAAGACTATTAGAGGACATGTTTCATACAATATTTTTTGTTATTTCATGGTGTATTTTCATGCGTTAAGAATTGTCATCACTCTCGATTGTCTGTGACAAGGGTTGTTGGTTCAGGGTCTTGGTACCATTTTAAAATAACAATCGCAGTGCGCGGAAGGACCAACAGGACGAAGGGAGACAAAAGGGAACAAGTGGGTCAAAGAGGGGAAAAAGGTACCAAGAAGGCATGGGGTCAAAATGGGACAATGGAGACAAAATTAACGAAATTGGAAAACCAGATGGAACAAAATTGGAAAAAGGGGGACAAATAAGTGAAGAGAAAATGAGCCAGCTGGGACAAAATGGGTCAAGGAGACAAAATGGGACAGAGTGGAAATGTAACAAGGAGACAAAACGGGTCATCGCGAACGTAGGGACAAAATGAGCCAAGGGGGCAAACCGAAAAGGGAACAAGTGGGATTAATGAGGCAAAAAGGCCAAAGGAGACAAGGAAGGCAAAAGGTGCATATTTATCCAAAGATTGATGAGCACTCGTAACATCTAAACCCAACAATCCGCTAAAATATTTTTATGGATTATGGAGCATTTTAGCGGCCGTTCCTACGGATGCGATATGAAAAAAGAACATGTGTTCCCGATAGGTGATACAGAACATAGTTTTGAAATGTAAATAAAGTAGTTTTCCCTCTTTCTAAAAATAATTCTTTAAATATTCTTTACAAAACATTTAATTCGTTACATTTCTCTCATTCCTGTTCTCATTTTTCCCCTCTCCAAGCCATTAATACTATTGTTCTCAAACCCACTAACAAATTATTCTACGGTACATACAGGTATTAACTCTAGGTTCAGATTTCTCTCCCCAATTCTGTTTATGTGTTCGGCTTTGCTATTTCAAAACATTTCTAGTCAGTTTGAACTCGTAGATCCATAGCTATTGCCTCTCCCCAGCTGTCTTTCTGAACACTTTTTTTAATTCCACAGTTTTAGCTCGGTAATATCGTCCTCGAAGACAACTTTTAAAATTATATTTTCCACCGTGATTCTCCTTCACGACAGTACCCATCTTCTAGTTCGCAATAATAAGTTATTGCCTTCATTGCTTTTAATGATACCCACGTGGCACCCCTGCATTCAACTCTGCCCATCTGCAGGACCTTCAACATTGCCGCTTCCACTCCGGAAATTTGCACGCTGACCGTCGTGTTAAGCCTCGGATTACAGCGTCTCGAGTTCGAAATTACGCCGTGTTCCGCTGGGATTTCCATAGCAACACCTATACCGCTGCGCCGCGACCGGGTTGCCAGAACACCTCAGTTTTTTGTTGTTGTTGATTTTTGGCAGAGAAGTTGTTTCGAACGAATTGTGGCTACGCGATGCAATCGAACCCTGCGGACTAACATTCAGAACCACATTGTTGTGTTTGTTCTCTGGCGATAAATGGCTCAGAAGATTTATGTAATGACTCATTTGTATAAACGCGTAAATAAAAGCACACACAATGACATGTGAATGTAAAGAATGTTTATACATATAGATAGAAGCTTTATTCTACAATTGGGCAGACGTTGCCAGATGGCAGAATGTAGAATGTAGAAACAGGCATAATGAAGAATCACGCAGAACTGAAGCAAAACAAATTGTAGAATGTCTCTCAATTATTTTATTATTTAATAATGTCTATTATTTCGTTTCTATGCGCTGTTTTTCATGAATTCTCATCTAGAATTAAAACACTCTGAAAACATTCCACCATTCATTTTTACCTCTTTCTACGTTTTGCTATCTCATAGTGGTTTGAAAATTTAAAAGTAACCGTAAACTTTAGACGGTTGAAGCACTATATATTGAATTAACGTATATAACTTGAGGGTAATTTTAATTTTTTTAAATTTATTTTCAAAATTCACACGTATTTTGTTTTACGTTTTAACTATAAAGTACCAATAACGTCAAAATGTAGAAGATACTAGAAAATAGACATAGTGTGTTGGGTTTAAAGTAGTTTGATGAAGAGAGATGTTCACACAATAACTGTCGAATTATAGGTACATTTTTTACAATATAATGATTATCATTTCAAGAAACCATTACAAATAATAGTAAACTACAATTTTTAACAATTTAACAATTTTCTGTCTCAAAATTTTGCGTGTTACTATACATTTTCCTGAAGAAAAATACTGTTATGTGCGATCTAAATTACTTCAAGACAGCGTAAAGTATGTTTATTCCCAAATCAAATCAAGCGCTTGAACATCACTTTAAAATTTTCATTCATCTTATCTTGGAGTGTAATGCCTGATATGCAATTGCTAGCTAAGTCCCGCTCGCACGTACAAATATGCAGGAGTTCACGTTTACTACCATAATAACACAAACTCATTAATACTATGTGTAATCTGGGGAAGACGTCTCAAAAGTTGCAAGAACTCTGTTCAGCTCAAGTGAAAATGAATAGATGTTTCACCAAAATACAGAAATAAAACAACAGAAATCTATTATCATCAATACGGAGACCTTCTTTCAAGCGTGAGAGTCATGGTATATATTTGTGATCGGTGCACGTCTACTCTCCGCTGACATTGCTGGACGAATGTTCGTCGCAGTTTCTTTTCTTGAATCTCCTCGATCTGGTGCCTTGCTCATTACATATCGTCGCCTTGAAAGCCAACAGAGGCTACCGAAGTAGCCTCGGTTGTGACGTTTGGTTGAAGAATTCTAAGTATGCTCACGCGACTAAGTGAACGAATTTCACCGAAATGACTCATCAGCTCATCTCAGATTCTTTCAGCTTAGAAAAAAAATTCAGTTTCTTTAATCAAAACGTAATACAGCCTTTACAATCAGTAAACAATATTGTAATGCACCCACAATTAGTAATGTAAAGTTGTGTATATATATATATATATATATATATATATATATATATATATATATAGTATTAATAGTATAAATGATAGTATTCTCTGGAGACCATATGCAGGTTGTAAAGAGTACAATTACAATGGAGATCATCGTAATTTTAATGGTTATCGTTACAACCTGCATATGGTCTCCAGAGAATACTATCACTCTGCAGTATCAGAGTGCGAACCCTTTGTTTTTTTTCTCTTTCACATTCACCTCCAATTCTCATTAGGATATAACGGCTTTGCGATCTAAATCGCGGCGTATCCATTGTCAGATTGACGCTCCTCTATCATACACATCGAATGGAGGCGAATTATATCGTGCTAACTCTGCTCTGTCTCTGAGCGTAGAAGTATTCGGCAATGTGCCAATCGACAGTTATCGAGGACCGCCGGTTGTGACCTGGCACATGCATTTGGCCAACTCCCCAGTTTTCTATTGCAAATCGAGAAGCGTGATCCAATTCAGTTACTGGGTGGGGGGGGCGGTAAATCTATTTTCCAATTAGCGCGAGCTACATTATGTTAAAAATGACATTTTGAAATATGAAGTGCTATGTAATTTACTGAATATTGTTCTATTTTCGCTAATACGCATTTAAAAAATTAAATTTCAAAATGATAAAAAGGGAGATTGATTCATACCTCTACCGCAGGTGACTGATGAAGCCATGTTCACGGCAGACTAAAGAGAGATTTCAGTGTAGCGACTTCCGAAGTGAAGGGACCCTTCCTGCTTCCATTTAGGGTAATTTTGATTTATTTAATTACGTACTAATCGTATAACATTATAATAAAGAATTCTCATCAAATCGAGCGAAGTTTATTTTTAAAAGATTTACGGCATAAAAAAGTTTCACTTTTTACTTTCTCACATATTACTACGTACCATACAGGATGTCAAGGAATAAATGTTATAAATTTCTATAGCACATAAGAGGGTGACTTATGATTACTTTTTTATTACTGGGCATGTGATGGGATATCTCGTAACGAAATTACCCTTGAAACAGTTTTGGCATCCCGACACTGATTGGTACGCAACTCGCTCTGCATTGCTGTTTTGCAGGTAAACCGACACACAGGGGTATATCCACTCAATAGAAATGAAAATATCAGGTTTTTAATCAATAGTAGCTGAAACCTTGCGATTACATTGTAAAAAATAAAGAAATCTAGAAATAATGTAACCAAAAAGTACAACATACGCACTATATGATAAATATGAACTGTGTAGACAACATATACACGATATGGGACACCCCCAAAGAGTATTGTTTGTCGTTCAGTACTCGTTCTCTGAGGCCAATTTTAATGATAATATCATTTACAAATGCTAAAACAATATAATTACTATTTACTGTAAACACTGATTTAAACACGTTTCTCAAAATGTAATTGAAATGTCTTATATTTACCCAGATCTAAACATGTATGTTGTAGTGGACTAAGCAAGAAATCCTGCATTTCGCCTTAATTTAAAAAAA
The DNA here is from genome assembly GCA_017312745.1 of Gryllus bimaculatus. NCBI lineage: Eukaryota > Metazoa > Arthropoda > Insecta > Orthoptera > Gryllidae > Gryllus > Gryllus bimaculatus. The sequence goes on from BOPP01000145.1 coordinate 701,467, forward strand.
TAAATTACACAATTGTTTCCATTGATTTTTTTTGTAAAGATACACATGTTTCAAATGATTGCTGTAATTGCATTTCGACATCACGAACATTTACACGCACTGAATTTTTGAAAACTCGCTATCTACGTTTCGCTAAGTGTAATATCTCACTCACACACGCTTTCTTGCGCTTTTCAAAATATTCTTTAAGACAGTATTGATACAACCAAACGACATAATGAACACGTGAAGGCTTATAAGCATGCATTCTATTAATTTTACACTTTTATTCACAATTGATGCATATATTTGAAACCTGTGAATAATAGCAAGCTATAAAAATCTAGAGGCTACTACCTTTCCTTTAAAGCAACATTCACGAAACCGGGTCTAATAGAATGATCACATTTCTTTTTCAACAAAAACTCCTATGGTTAAATGCATTAATTGTTCAGCACTGACTGTCTGACGGTCCTTTGTTCTTACCATGCATTAAACATCATAGCCATCAAATAAAGAAATTTCTGTATTTAAAAAATTTAAAGAAACAATTTGCAGAAAATTTTTAAAATGTAGTATGGACTTCAGTAGCCCTCGGTGGTTCGCTTTCCATTGTTCATTCCCGGGGGCGATTCCCGGACGGGGCAGAATTGTAAATGTTCGTTTTCCTTACAAATGTCTCAGTATCTTCTGCTGAGTAACGATGAGAAAGCCCAGTCTAAGGTTATGAAGTCCAGTATATACGGTGGAGGGATGTCTTCGCGCTAACCACAACCCTTATCCCTAGGCCGAGAAGCTGGGCCACCGCTGGTCGGCCAAGTTCCCTATCGGGCTGTCGATCGAAAGGACAGGAGAAGATGGTATGGACTTGATGCTAATTATCCCCCAAAAGAAAAAAAAATTCTATACAAACTCAAGGGCCGCGACATTAATCGATCAAAGCAAGTTTCCACACTATTATTTAAACCGTTATTCACCATTTCATTTTTGACAATTAAAGCCCAGAATGAGTTTTCAGTAGTTTGTTGCATTCACTCCGTCAGGGATACGGAAGCAGGCGACGAAGAAAAACAAGAAGAATGACTGATTTTTTACGTTTTCCGGCGCGTCAACTGTTACGGTAGTTATTCCCGTACGTGAATGCAATTTTCATAGCGGATGGTGGCTGTTAACTTGCCCCAATGAAGGCGAAATCTGGCTCCGACGTACACGTCGACTTGCGGTAGATTCTTCAAGCAGGTATCTCTCACCAGGAAGCACCTTCTCAGTCGAGATAAGCTCTAAGTGCCTTCTGGTCTCTCGACATGTGTGTTAATGTAGAGCATGCAAGTGTAAGGATATGTAAGTAATAAATGATAGGACAAGAAAGAGGAAAGGGATATCGCGCGCGTTCTATTGCCTGTTTGTTAGGGAACTGCTCCGGCATTCACCTGGTGTTGTTCGGAAAATCCTGATCAGAGCAGGATGCTGCTAGAATTCTCCTCCAGACAGCGGCTGAAATCGACCTAGCGGTGTAGCTTAGTTTCGAAAATTCTGCCGTCGGGGCTGGGTCCCTACGACCCCTCGGTCTGAAGCACTTCAGTGGCATTTGTTGATGCCCTGAACCACCTCAGCCGCTAAGAAGAAGATGAAGATGAAGAAAAAGAAAAAGATGAAGATGAAGAAAAAGAAAAAGATGAAGATGAAGAAAAAGAAAAAGATGAAAATGAAGAAAAAGAAAAAGATGAAAATGAAGAAAAAGAAAAAGATGACGACGAAGAAAAAGAAAAAGATGAAGAAAAAGAAAAAGATGAAGAAACAGAAAAAGATGAAGAAAAAGAAAAAGAAGAAGATGAAGAAAAAGAAGATGCAATGAAGAAAAAGAATATGAAGAAGATGAAGTGAAAAAGAAGATGAAGTGAAGAAGAAGCTGAAGAGGAAGAAGAAGCTGAAGAGGAAGAAGAAGCTGAAGAGGAAGAAAGAGGAAGAGAAGATAAAGTTGAAGAAGAAGATGCGAAGTTGCAGTGAAAGAAGAATGAAGGAAGAAGAAGATGAAGTGAAGGAAGAAGATGAAGTGAATAAGAAGATGAAAGTGAAGAAAAAGATAAGATGAGAATGAGAAGAAACATGTGAAGAAAAATGAAGATGAAAAGATAAGAAAAAGATGCAGAAAGATGAAGAAAAAGAAGATGAAGATGAGAAAAAGAAGAGCAATGAAGGAAAAAGAAATGAAGAGAATAAGAAGTGAAAGAGAAGCTAGAAGACTTGAAAGAAGAGAAGGCTAAGAGGAAGAGAAGCTGAAGAGAGAAGAAGGAGAGAGGAAGAAGAAGGTTGAAGAGGAAGAAGAAGCAAGTGGAAGAAGAAGCTGAAGAGAAGAAGAAGATAAGTAGAAGAAGATGAGAAGAAGAAGATTGAAGTTGAGAAGAAGATGAAGTGGAAGAAGAAGATGAAGTGAAGAAGAAGATGAAGTGAAGAGAAGATGAAGTGAAGAAAGAAGATGAATGAAAGAAGAAATGAAGTGAAGAAGAGATGATGAAGAAGAGTGAAGTAAAAGAAGATTGAAGTGAAGAAGAAGATGAAGTGAAGAAGAAGATGAAGTGAAGAAGAAGAGAAGTGAAGAAGAAGATGATGAAGAAGAAATTGACTGAAGAAGATGAAGTGAAGAGAGATGAAAAGAAGATGGAGTGAAGAGAAGTGGATAAGAAGAAGGATGAAGTGAAAAAGAAGATGAAGTGAAGAAAAGCATGAATGAAGAAGAAGATGAGTTGAAGAAGAAGACTGGAATGAAGAAGAAGATAGCTAGAGAAGAGAAGCTGAAGAGAAGATGAAGTGAAGAGGAAGAAGAAGCTGGAAGAGGAAAGAAGAAGGCTGAAGAGGAGAGAAGCTGAAGAGGAAAGAAGAAGCTGAGAGAAGAAGAAGCTGAAGAGGAAGAAAGAACTGAGAGGAAGAAGAAGCTGAAGAGGAAGAAGAAGCTGAGAGGAAAAAGAGCTGAAGAGAAGAGAGCTGAAAGGAGGAAGAAGAAGCTGAAGAGAAGAGAGCTGAAGAGGAAGAAGAGCTTGAAGAGGAAGCAAGAAGCTGAAGGAGGAAGAAGAGAAGCTGAAGAGAAGAAGCTGAAGAGGCAAATAGTTAGAAAAAAGCTGAAGAGGAATGAGAAGCTGAAGAGGATAGAAAGCTGATAGAGCCGAAGATAATAGTTGAAGAGGAAGAAGAAGGTTAAGAGAAGAGAAGTGAAGAGGAAGAAGAAGATGAAGTGAAGAAGAAGATGAAGTGAAGAAGAAGATGAAGTGAAGAAGAAGATGAAGATTATGATGAAGCTGAAGAGGAAGAAGAAGATGAAGAGGAAGATGATGATGAAATGAAAAGAGAAGAGGAAGCAAAAGAAGAAGAAAAAGAAGTAACTAATGTACGATAACGTAGAAAGTAATTGAGCAGTAGTCGATGAGAGTTATGGTAATGCCTGTTGCGGGATGCATGTTGGCGGCGCCGCTGACCGCGGGCAGCGCTCGGCGGGGGCCGCACATGAGGTCGGGGCGCGCGCTCTCCTGTGGCCGGAAGGGGGCGCGCCGCCAGAGGGGAAGGGCACGTGCGCGCGCACTGGTAGGGCTGCACCCTCGCAGCGGGAGGTCACCGGTTCGAGCCCCTTCGCGTTCCCCTCCCGCGCAACGCGGCGGCGGCGGCTCCGCAGCGCCGAGAAGGGGCACGGAGCGGGTTGGTGCGCTACCACGGCGCAAGCACCTTCCAATCTACACAGCTGAACACACACTAACTCCTGCTTCAGTTAATCGCAAAACATTCAAAACTATTCCGTGATGTGTCAGACTTTTTTTTTTTTTTGCGATACGTCGGGCCTATTTCCCGAAGCATTGCGGTATCACTATTTCCCAGCACTATTCTATGATCTCTACTAATCTTTGTAATCCACATTTCTGTTTTCATCGTCTGCGACTGAGCCTTGTGCCTTAATTTCGCTGCTAAGACCGTTTCCATCCTACATTCATTCTACGTCTGACCCCATGTATGTTCCACTGGCATCTGAGCCCTCTGTAATTAGGTCTCGGACTATAATACTGACACTATAAAAAATTCGGATGATTGTTACGATCATTATGATACATTTTATCTTTATTATTATTAACGGCACTTCTGTGAAGCCTTTTAAGTAATTTTAAGTTCTTCATCCTTCAATTAGTAATCCTGACTTATATGCAATTCTCAGCCAGCTAAAACTTTAGACATTTATCTCAAAACTACATTTTTCGAGTTGTATCAAACTTCCACCACATGAGCGAGGTGTCCATTGACTTTTCTTTGTCCCGGCAACACCGAGACACGATATACATAGCTTTCCTATTGCTATTGGCTGTAACTCAAAACCTATTCTGAAGCAGATTCTGTCTTAATAGTTACGGAGAAGCTTCCCGATAACTGATATTTAAGCCAGTTTCCAGAAATATGTTATTGCTTTCTTTGTCATGGTTGAGTCAAAATTTGCTGCATAACACCTTGTATATATTTCTCTTTAACTTTTTTTAGACATATGTATTCCAGTGTTGTAATCTTTTTACGTGAAATTCGTATTAAATTACAAGATATATCCCTAGACTTTTTCAGAGCATTTCAGTTTTCCTTCTTATTATTTTCACTTGCGTAGGGTATAGCTGGGCAACAACCCCTCTCGTATATTATCTGTGCCTTTGTTTCCTTCATTTCAACATAACTTCAATTGTTTAATCTTTCTTCCCGTTCCGAATCATTTCCATCAAACTACGCACACATACGACAATAGACGGATAAACACATCACACATTTTCGTTTTCCGATGTTTTTGAGTTTCTCTCGAGTTTCTCAGTGCTTAACAAAAACGTAGACACCTCTCATATGGCTGGAGTCTCTGTAGTTTCCATTCAATTTCTGTAGGCATTGGAAAATAATTAAATTCTGACTTCTCAAGTATTCCATGTGTTCGAATCTTTACAGGTCTCGGCATTTCCTTTCTCATCATCTGATGAAGAGGGTTGGTCACATGAACTGATATCCTCGGCCATAGTGTGTCAGAGTGCATTGTAAAGGACACGGACGCGTTGTCCATCTACGTGTCGGGTCACATGAGTGTCGCATCGATTAGGGTGCGCTCACGGGGGAACAATGGCCTATTGTTGCGAGAGCATAGGAGACTGTAAGCCATCCGTGTGGGTCATAAAAGTGGATGGTCACCGTTATCTCGTTAAACGACATCCGTGTTCTTCAAAGAGTTTCCTGCAGAATGTTATTTTTAGCAGTTGGGAAACTTATTTCTACTGAACTGTGAGGCTAGACATGATAAATTTCTAATACTATCAATAGCTAATGGTATACATGTGTAAGGTATACTTATATTTCTTTGATTTAAATACCATTTCATTATTGGCATTTCTCTTGAAGAATCAAATAACGTTTCTCATCATTTTCCTATTGTTTGAGGAAAATTAAATTTCCTGTTTGAAAAGGAATATACAATGTTGCTAAGTTGGAAATGATTTGTACAAAAAGTCAATAAATAAAAGTATTTAATAATATATGTTGAAAGATGTAACAAACAATGCAAAAAGATACATTTTTCAATTTTATATCGCATACAATTCAAGAAAGTTTCATTACAATGTCAAAGGCATTCACGTTCACGACATGCACACCTTCTCAGTTTTTACGCTTCAGTGACGATCTCCCAAGTAGAACACTAACGCGTACGAATTCCCTGCATTTGCTGTATTCGTCAGAGGCCATAGGGAGAGAACTATATTGCGATAAAACAGCGGAAACTTGCTAATTGATTTTGAGCGTTGTGTCAGAGTTAAGATTCCTTTGTATTGTATTGTCTCGGTTACTGCTCGTACATTTTTTAAACACTCAGCTCACAGACACACAACTAGCATTCGTTGCAGCGGAGAACTGGATCTTTGAACTATTGGATATTCGGATTTTCGTCCCATTATAGTTTTCGAAATTTTACTTTTTTGATGTTTGTTATGAACATTACAATATGAACTTCGCAGCACCTTATTACTGCAGAGTTAAATGCAAATTCTAACCGAATTCTCATTAGTTGATCAAATTACTTGGTGTTTCGCCGAAGTTTCCAGAATTTCTTTTCAATGCAATAAATTTTCTCGTTTTCAAAAGTCATACAAACTCAATACAAAAGGATAATATTTTTCAATGATAATTATTACTTTTTCAACATTAAATACTTAATATGAAGGTCAAATATTGAAGTTTTTTACAAATGTTGTAGGAGAGGTGTATCCTCGAGATATTTAAAGACAATCAAAACACTCATTTATTATTTAAAAATATTTTATTATAATCGAAATGCACTAAAAACCGTGTCGTTATTCATTGCGTTCTCATCATCAGGTAGTCTCAGACAAATAGATGGTTTTAATTCAGTACATTCTTAAAAATATTTTTAATATTCGCGGAAGAAAAACATGTAGGAACACAAGCTACATACAATATCTAATACAACCTGTCTTGTCTGGATTTTTAGAAAAACAATTCAATACAGATATCTACGTGTACTAACAGAATATTTGTCAATACGATTACTAACGTAAAGTTTCAAAATTTGTGAATATACTTCTCATACAACTCTCTTCATAGGTTTTTCGTTACAATTTTCTGGCCAGTATTTTGAACCATTTCATTCTTCATCCTTATTTTTCCCTTTACTTCTACATTGTTGTATTTTGAATATCATTGTTCTTTTGATTTCTTTCTCTCCGGTCTTGCAGACGAATGCCAATGTCTGCGACAAACTTTTTCCGTAATGAAATTGTTCTCAATTGTTAATTTCCTGACTTTCCAAGATACTACTTTTAATAAACACTCTCATTTTTATGGAGCGGAACAGTTTGAAACGAATCAGTAAAATATGAATTTTGGAAATTGTTCAATTGACATTGTAATACCAAGAATAAATGTTGTAGGAAAATGAAATGATACCTAATCCGAGGAAAGGATTCTCAGCGAAAATTCTGCACCCATATTCCCGTTTATAAAGCAGAATAATTATTGCGTCGGCCGTAGTTCGTATTTCATTGGAATAATGTGAATTAATTAAAATTGGATCGTTGAATTTACATTTTGTTTACATTCACCGCCCGGGGAAAAAGGAAGCCAAATGGATGGATAGAGGATTCAGTACACAGCTTATAGAATTATAGTAGGTATAATTGTTCGTTCACTACAGGTTTATGAAATATAATTTGGAAATCTTTTTTTATTTATTATTTGTTATATTCTTATTCCATTGAAGGACGTGAATGTAATATTTCACTTGAATTTTCGAATTGGTAACCATAACTAATTGTGGTAACTAATTTGTACAACTCCCTACACACTTGATGTAATAATATCAACTATTCAACAATAATTAGTTAACTGATTATTTTTACTTTGATAAATTAATTAAACTTTGTTTAATTAATTAACGTGAACGGTATTTCCATGTAAGAAGTTTGGATTGTATCGGATTGTATTGGATTAGAAAAAACATATCTACAGCCTAAAGTATATATTGGGTTAAAGTAGAAAAGTTAAGTGAACATAAATTTTCAGAAATTTAAGAGATGTAATTTTTAATTTGACTTGTATGTTTATTCTCTGTGAATTTGGCACAAACGAATCTTGAAAGATCTTAAAGTATTCTTATTAGGCATTTGTTTTGCCGTGATTGTAGTTCCTCTGTTGTTTAATTTACTGAATCAATCTACAATTGGCATGCCTATGAAGATAATGTAGTTTAAAGAACATCAATTAAATCTCAACTTTCAATGAAGTTACTGTAAAGGTTGTCAATGGAATTTGTCGTTATTGTTCCTTTGGTAGAATGCGATACTCACGACAAGATGTAAAACAATTATTAATCAATCGTAACAACTAACATCATAACAATCATGACAATTAAGACAAGTATTAATTAATCATACGATTTTTATTAGCCACCCATATTAGTTCTTCGGGCAGAATTCGCGAGTTTGAACCTGTATTTTTTGAACAGACGATGTCGCGTCGTGCGATGTGCTTGGAAAATTCCGTCAGTAGCAGAGTAGTCCGTAGAACGCTGAGCCAGTAAAGGAAGTGACGTAATTCCCCCGTACTCTATTTGCTTCTGTCTAAAAACGGCCAGTCCTCAATTTGTATTCTTCGCTGAATACTTTTTTACTTTCCGTTTCCATTCACGAATATTATTTCTCCGTTGTCGATCTTATCGAATTTGCGTTTTAGGCTTCAACGTCTTTCCGATGATTTCATGAACTAGAATCTACCTATATAATTGGTTTGCGTATTTTAAATTATATTCACGGCGCTTAACCCCTTCCGTTCTGACACAGTATAGTAGCAAGTTGAATACGCCTCTGTAATATTCTTTTGCTGTCGGAATACCATTCTTCTGACCGATGTTTATCGTGATATAATCATATCATTGTCCATCTCCTCTTATTACATCTCCTTTATGATTGTTTAATCATGTGAAGCGGTTTGCGAACTCGACTTCATAAGCACGAAGCTTAAACATTGTACGTTCGATAGAAGTGCCAGCTGTCAATAACATTTCACAGCAACTACTGCTTGCCTACATTTACTATCACATCCTCATTGCACGAAACTCACTTTTTCACATATATATTTCGTTTCCTCAATTTTCTTAAGATCTAGTGACAATTCTATTACATACACTGCGTTCAAAAATAAATACAACAAATTAGTTAAGATCTGAAAGTGTAGTAATGTTATTTTAACGAAACCTTCAAAATGTAATGGAGGACTTTGAAACTATAATTATAAAGTTGAGATGAAATTTTGAACGGAATACGATATAACCTCATCAAAACACTCAATTTCAGTTGTGTGCAATGAATATAGCTCTTCATCACCAACATCAGCATTTGATTGTGTTCATCAACTTAGCCTAAACTCTGTTCAAACGTTTTAATAGCCAAAGGTAGGAAGTGGCGTGAAAAGTTTCTAATCTACAGACATTCATCACACTCTTTGAAGTCATGAATATTGTAAAGAAAGTACCTTCCGACCGTCAATTCCCCCTAACGATCTTTACTTTTGGTTTAAAATGGTGTATTACGCCTCCTCCAAAGTTTCCTCTGTCAAAATGATTACTTTAATCCGTGCTGTGCTCGGCGCTGACCCCGATCGCAGAACCCACTGCCTCCCGACACCGACACTCCATTTCTTCATTTCCTTTTTATCGCGTTTCTCTCGCACCGTAGCGCCGTATATCCCTCGTTTAGTACCGCCCTTCCCAGAATCCCCCTTGAGTCAACCTCCAGCGAAGTTGCCGCGTCTTGACGCTCTTTCACACCGCTCCCGCTTAATCCCCCGCGCGCTGCCCGTGGCGCGGACTCGACGTCGGGCGATGCTGCAGGCTGCCCGCTCCCAAAGGCTTCTCCCGCCGCGTTGCTGCAACACTCCTCGCCCGCTTCGATTCTCGTTCCCAGCGTCCACACACAATGTCAACCCTCGTGTATTCTCTCCCGTGATGTTGCCCCCGTCGGAGTCACGCCTTACTTTAACATAGCGCTTTGTCGCACTTTTAAACCGTGCGCGTATGAGTTTTAAACCGTGATGCTTGTGCAGTAGGTATTTCAACGCGTCACTCCCATCGATATCTCCCGCCGTTTTGCGGAGGTGATCAATCGCGCGCTCCCATGTTTCCTGCTGCGCCACCAGGGCGAAGTACCCCGATATTCCCTCACACCTCCCCTTCGTCCACCCTCCCTCCATTCCCGCGCAGACTCGCTTCCGCCGCAACTCCCCGCCGCACTCCCCGCCGCACTCCCCGCCGCACTCCCCGCCGCACTCCCCGCCGCACCCGCTCACTCCCCGCCGCACTCCCCGCCGCACTCCCCGCCGCACTCCCCGCCTTGCACTCCCCGCCGCACTCTCCGCCGCACTACTCCGCCGCACTCCCCGCCGCACTCCCCGCCGCACTCCCCCGCCGCACTCCCCCGCACACCCCGCCCGCACTCCCCGCCGCACTCCCGCCGCCCGCCCACTCCCCGCACTCCCCGCCGCACTTCCCGCCGCCCCCGCCACTCCCCGCCGCTCCCGCACTCCCGCCGCACTCCCGGCCGCTCCCCGCCAGCTCCTTCCTTCTCATCCGATCCTCGCCATGCTCCGCTCCACCACTTCCACGCCACGCTCCGTGCCTCCGCGCTCTTCCGCCTAAAGCTTCGTGGCCACCCTCCGCCGACCCTTTCCGCGCCACGCTCCCTTGCCAACGCACCCCGCCACGCACCCCGCCACGCACCCCGCCACGCACCCCGCCACGCACCCCGCTAAGCACCCCGCTACGCCCCCACCACGCTCCTCCCGCCACCCTCGCCGCCACGCTCCCACTCTCTTGGCTTTCCTCTCCCGGCGCCGCCGCCGCCCCCGCACTCTCCCGCGATCGATGGGTTGTGACAGGCTCCGCGCTCGATATCCGCCGGAAACTGGTGGCGCGCGCGGGCAGTGTTCTCGAATTAACCGGCGCCGGAAGCAGGAGACGTACGCCATCTCCAAAGCGACGAGCAGTCCTCGCTTCGAAGCGCGGACGAGGCGGAGCGTTCCATCTGCTCAAGCAACTGCACGGCTTTACAGCACGGAGGACGTAATTGAAACTAATTCGCTTAGCGAGATTTTAGGTTTTGAAATTCGCGTTTGTTGTGATGTTATTCAGTTTTCGGATATTTATCTGTGGTTTCGGAGGAAATGAAGTAAATACCAATAGCGGTAAAATTCAGACAAACGTTTTTAATACCATCGCCGTATTACATAACTCGACATTTCTTCTCTCGCCTTCAAATTTTTGCATTTAACTTTTATAGTTTCAAGAATCCTATTTACAATCAGAATTAAATAAATCAGACGAAAAAGAAGATATGGAAGTAAATCACCCTACCAGTGAATCACATCACCGCTAGCACACATGCTCGATTGTACGGCGCTCCAGGATGATACGCACAAGCAAGTACTGGCGAGTGAAGTAAACGCCATGAAGAACTAGTGCAGAGCTTTGAACTGAGAGATGGATTTCTCCGACCTTGCCTACTGAAAGCCAACTTTCAAGGAGATTTCTTTTCTGTTCATTACATGGTTCTTCTACTATATTTTTTAATGTAGTTGTAGCGTCTTTACTGCTTTTATTTCCATTTTTTTATTGTAAATCTGTAAACTTATAGGTACCACCTGGTAAACAGCAAATTGTATGGAAATAAAAATTGTTTTTTATTACTCATTTTTTCTTAATACATTTGATTTTTTAAATGTTTAAAATCTCGCTCTGTCATTGAGAAGCTTTTGCTGCGACTTTCTACTAATTGTACACTTATTACCACACGTGATACGCCAAACTATTTGGAATAAGCTGCAGAAAGTGCGGATGGTGACACCTGAGGCCCAACTTGCAAAGAGCCATTAAGTTCATCGCACGTAATCATCAGCAGCTTCTTCATTTCCCTATTGTTTAGGATTACTTCATTCCTGATTATGCCGCAGAGTTTATTCAAGAATCTCACTCAAAATATTGAAAGAACAACCAACACTGCTCACTGTTACTGCCTCTGTCACTGAGTCGAACAAACCAAAAGGGATATTTCGCAACATTGTAAATGCCTTCGTTATCTAACAAATGAAACCTGTTACCAACATCAAATGTAAAAATATTTTATCTTACACTTAGTTACGAAATGCAAAGTTCGTTTATAATATGAATACATCTTGAATCTATGTTTCGCATTTGCTTTAAAGAAAAAAATAGAGTTCAAGTGTATAAAAGACAAGGAATTGAATACCGTTTGTATTTTTTATTTCTTCATTAAATCTCATTGAATATTTTGCTTCGCTTATTTTTATGTATTTCTGTCAATGTCTCTATCTCACATATTCCTGTCTCAAGTAAATATGCAAGTTTTTGACTGGTTATTATTAGACATCTGAAAGAAATGAAAGGGAATGTGTGATAATATAAATAGAAAGGTTTAAGGACATTTGTATACAAATATGAATACAAATTTGAACCAAAGAACAAGGTTGTAGCTAAGGTCTATTAACATAAAACATGAATAACATTATAACTATCGAATGCAAATATGAATAAAACAATAGGAAATGCAAGAACAATCCTTTCCCCAAACTATGTTTATTGTCAGTCGACACGCAAGAGTTTTCGGTGTATTATATCGATGGCAACTGTCCCCGTTTACTTTCAAATTATATAACAAGCTCCGTAGAACTCTCCGTCACGAAACGAGGAACTTCGGAAGGACGTATCGCTGCATGCCACTGGCCTCAGAGAGTAGCGACCTTCTGCAAATGCCGCTTGCAGACTTCGCTCCACGCTGCTGGCGGCAGAGATAAGTGCGCAAAAGCACAGACTTAGGGACACTGCACCGACGCGAATAAAGAATTGCCACCCTTTCATCCAGCTTCCCTGCCTACGTCTCCAGTGGTATATCCTCTCCTTCCCGATATTCTGCGCCGTCATGGTACGTCTCCATCTCCATCACCTCCTCGGAACCTTCCATCCTCGATGGCGTCATCTCCCCTGACCGTATGTCGTGGCCCTCTATTACTGCGTTGCAGCCCACGAACACGTCTCACCCTCCATCCCCTCGCCTGTGCACACACTCCCACATTACCGACCTCAACTTTTCTGCCCCAATCACGCGTCTCCTCCAGCCATACAACTTCTCGCGCACGCTTCCTCTTTCTGCTCTCCCTCCCTTTCTTCCACGTCTCCCTCCCTCCTCAACTCACACCCTCTTCCCCGTTCGTGCCTCCTCTCTCTCCTCGTCACCCTTCTCTCGCTCACTCTCCCACTTCCCACTCCCACGGTCACGCCCGCTCTCCTTGCACACGCCTCGTCTCTGTCACCCAACCCACTTTTCCCCGCCTACGCCAACAGCCCGCCGCCCATCTCTCCTCTGCGTTCGTGTACACTCTTGCCCATAAACTGCCCCGACCCCTTCCACTGCAGCCTTTCTCATCAAGCCCTCCCGCCCCCGGCCGCGCCTCCTTCGGCTGCGCTTGCAGTGATTAAGGGGGCGAGAAGCGAGCTCGGGACCCCTTCCGCCCGATGGCGCAGAAGAGAGCACGATCGTGACGACGTGGAGGTGTCGACGACACAGCATAGCCCGTCCACGGAAAGGATAAATACAACGATTTTGCCAGAACGACAGAATTCCGATATATTGAGCAAGCTGATTAGCAGGTAACTGTGATGAAACATCGCTATTAGAGATCCCATGCAATCAACACATGAATGAAGATAGAGAAATGACTGTCAACATGCAAGCAAGGGTGAGAAATTGTAATGTTGATGTAACAGTGGAAGGTCAATGAATAAGCGATTACTGTGAAGTCAACTACGATATAATAACAGCAGGGACTCCGACAGGGAGAGGAGAGCGCGTGTTCTACCGATCATGACACTTGACCGTTCCATTCGACAGTGTGTAACGATCGCAAAATCCGTAAAAAGTCTAAGTAAAAGTGATCAAAAGTAAACCTTTAAGTTAAGTGTAAAAAAATACATACTAAAACCAACTGAAATAAAATAACTTTTATATATTGAGAGCTTGTAAGACAGACGATAGAATTAGAAATCTAAACATCCGCAAAGAACTCCGCGTTGTTTCTATTATTGATCAAATGAATACCTAGAAAAATTCATGGTTAAACCATAATGACGCTAACGGTACGCAAATAGTAAGTTACGTAACAAGCGCTCTAAACAGGTGAAAACAGTTCAACAAAACGGATAAAACAAGTTCGCGCACAATCGCATTGGCGGCTAGTGCTACACGTTGTACCTCGCGCACGTGTTCGTATTCTATATTGTAAGTTGCCGTGCGCGAAAAATAATTCACACGCGTTTCGCGCACGCTTCGCAATGTTTCGTGTACGACTCGCAATGTTTCGCACACGTAAAATGAGCACGAGAAACTGTGTTTAGCGCACACCGAGTTAAAAACCACGTTAACGCAACCCATATACGAGTTTATCCCTAAGATGTTTTGGAAGACCAAGCTGTGAATGAACTTTGTTGAATCAATCAGGGAGAGGAGGAGGAGGAGGAGGATTTTTTATATTCGTTGATTAGTGATTCCGGGCGTGCCAACTGATAAGGACATTAGTCCCGTAAGTATATTACATGTTTTATTGCTTGAGTTCGCGGATCCTCTGCCGCTCGATGGCGAGATCCACGCCAACTATCCGGCTTGCGTGATTTTCCCTAATCAGTTATCTTCCACCAGTGGAGCGTCGCCCCACCCAGGACAAGCTCTATGCTCCCGACGTGTGTGGTAGTGTATGGCGTGTTAGTGATTTGTGTTTATAAGTAAAGGATACGTATGGGACAAAGAAGAGAAAGAAATAATCGCGCACGGTTTGTGGCACGTTTGTTAGGTTACTATTCCGGCTTTTAAGTGGTGTTGACCAGAGAAACAACAGAAAACTACCGAGCAGCCGACTGCTAAAAGTCTCCTCCAGACAGCGGCTGAATTCTGACTGGCTATCGAAAGCTATCAAAATCTAGTTAGTATTGAAAATCCCGCCATACCGTGGGGATTCGAACCACACGACCTCCCGGTCAGAGACACTACAGTGACATAAAGAAATGCCGTGTGCCACCTAAGCCGGAAGGAGGAGGAGTACAATGTAGTAGGATGTCGTTAAAAAAGTATTGCACAACTTTCAAAACAGAGGTGTGCTGGCTTTAGTAGCAGAAAATGATTCAGACTAGAATAAACCAAGCAGTGGTAAAAGTGAGCAGAGGCGATTTTTGGCGGGAGTCCACTGGGGAGGGAGGGAGGCCGGCGGCGGCGGCGAAAGCGCGAGAGAAGGAGCGCGGGTCGGGGGCTGAGTTGGCAGCAGGGGCGGCGGGGCGGGCGGCGGCGAGAAGGAGCTGCTCCAACAGGGCTATATCGAGGTCGAGCGGGCTGAAAAGAAGCGAGACCTGACTGGAAGTAAGAGGCGGACGCGGCGCGGCGCGGCGCCGGGCCGGCCCGAACCCCCTGAAGAGATGAGGGGGAGGGGGAGGGGGAGCATCGAGGTGAAAGACGACGCCGCGACGTGAGGGTCGGTGACGTGAACTTTGAGCGGGAACCGCCCTCATCATTGAAGGAACAGAACAGTGAATGGTGCGGGAGAAAAAATGAGCATACAAAGGAGAACGAGTTTAAGAAATGTTTATATGGCGTATATAATGGTTGCAAGAAGTTGTTTTAATTGGTAGTACGACTGTCAATGTTTCCACAACAACCTTCATGACCATGTGTATCTTGAACGATTATGAGTACAAATAATTAGTAAAGACAATAGAAAAAAGTTAGAACTACAGAAAATAGATACTGAATTTTTATAGCAAGTCGACAATTGTGTCCAAATTCTACTGGATAGTACATTTTCTGAAGGGGAGTTTTGATTGGTTTGAAGAGCTACGAAAGTATTCCAGTAGTAAGTGATTCCTGCAAAGTGAAATTGACATTTTGGAGAGCAGCTGCAAATGATAAGCGGAAATATGAGTACAGAGCTCATTTGCTGAGCATGCGCTGACACGAGTTGACACTAGCGAAAAACATATTGTGTAATGAAATTTTTGTAGATGTTATGCACGATGAATGACCAAGGTTATAAGCATGGCCATATATTGCAAAAGCACAACCCTGACGACCAGTGACGTGAAATTACGGTCAATACGAGGGGTTTTACGACTAACAAATACCGACCAGAAAAAAAAATTCATACTCTTGGAAAGTAAAATAGGTCTCATAAAAGCATACGTATTGCACATTCTGAAGCATATTCGACCATGTACTATGGTTGTAAACTCGATTGTATGTGAAAATAAGTGCAATAGAAACCTCGTAGAGTTTGGAATTCAAGATGTGATATTATTTTGATGACAATTTTGAAATTACTCAAGTGTTTCACTTAAATATAACTATTTACGCAATTTATTTTCCATTTCATTCACTACGTACACATTATATTCACGCAATATTTCGTTCAAAGAAGGAGAATCAATTCCACTGAAACAAAAATAGTAGTAGTTAAATAAATTTCGGACTTCGGATAAAATTTCAAGTACATTGCCTCAGAAAACTATTTCTTCATTCCCCCGTATAATTCAAATACATCGTTAAACAAAAGCAAGGCGTGAATACAGTAAATTTATTGAAATCCTTAACATAACGTGGCAGGTTACGAGGTAAATTTTGAAAGTAATTAAAAAAACAACAGAAGTGACGAGTTTCAAAATAAACACTTCATTCACCTGGACTGTGGATACAAAAATCAACTAAAAACTATTTTAGTTTTAGATAAATGTATATGTAACACGGAAGAGAAACTATTTTCGAGACAATTACAGGAATAAAAAAAACGAAAAGTTCCTTCAGTATTGAAGATGCTTTACATTTTAACCACGAATATCTCAGTCGACTTCCTAAATTCCCCCGAAAAGATATTTGGATTACTCTTCATTAATTTTAACTGTAAAATATATTTATCAACATCACATTTTTTATTAAAATACTCTTATTATTCTTTGATAATAGAATATCAGGAGTATTCTTAATTATAATACTCATTACTAATTATCATATCAATAGAGCTAAATAGTTTTCATATTATAACATTAATTTTATTTAAATTATAACTTTAGACTAGAAATATCTGTTTAAAACCCAATTTTCGTTTTTTACTAATGGAAAAAACTTGTTTTTGATTATTTGTGTATTATTGTCATATATATACTACATATATAAATTAACATAAATAAGAGGTAAAAAAATAAAAATTATGAATCCAACGAATTCTTAAAAACCCTTCCGATTTATGCAGGAGTAAATATTTTATTTTAGAACTGACAAGATAACATTGGAATAGGCGTTAAATGTCTATAAAATATGTTTCCTGTATCTTAATTATAAATCCAGCCAGTTTGCTCCAAAAGCAATGACATCAAAAGCAATGAGTTTGAAATGTGTTTAAAAAACCTAGGTCTGTATACCACTAGTCATTCGGATCACCAATTTCATCCGATTGCCACATTTGCCGGTTTGCACTCAGTATTTACGTTTCCGCGCAAACGTGCTTTCCGTACAAAAGCCCGTTTCATGTTTTACCCTTTTTCGGAAAGCTATCGCCGCCGATCGGCCAGGTCGCCGTCATGGCCTCTGACGACGGGCGCCGACGTGGGCGTCGCTGTGCCGTCAGCGTTATTTGTCAGCGCGCCCGGCGGTGGCTGCGGGTGGGGGCGGGGAGACAGTAACGGGGGTGGATGGGAACGGAGAGGCGACGAGCAAACGGTCTGGTAACGGCGTGGCGAGCGTGCTGGCGGCTTGGATGCGGCGCGGCATAGTGGCTGCAGTGGAGTGATGGAGGGGCGGGGCGGGGCCGCGTGACGTCGCGGGGGCTTAGCGGGGGCGCGGAGGGGAGGCGATGCAGTGAGCATGCCGGATGGAAACGGGGTGGCAGGGTGGCTGCGCATCGCTGGTGGCTTTGCTACGGCGGGTAGTGGCCAAGACGATAACTGGGTGAGAACCAGAGAGACAGAGAGGGAGACAGAGGGAGGAGGAGGAGGAGGAGGTGGAGGAAGAAGAAGATATAGACAGAAAGGGTAAGAAAGACAGAGGGGGTAAGAGAGACAGAGGGGGTAAGAGAGACAGAGGGGGTAAGAGAGACAAAGGGGGTAAGAGAGACAGAGGGGGTAAGAGAGACAGAGGGGGTAGGAGAGACAAACGATACTGTCATAAATGTCACAGACCCAAAGCCGATAGCACATGCCATCATTTTTGATTAAGCTGTCGTATCCCTTACCCCTTTGTGTCTGCGATACTTCCTCGTTAAAATATTAATTTCTGCCGTAACAATTGTAATATTTACAATATCTCTGAAATCTCAAGTGATACAATCAGCAAAGTTTCATGTCCCGTTTTCATCCCTATACTACTAAACATGGTTGCCAAGTTCTTTTTGATGTCTTCTTCAATCTCTCACAACTGCGTCTTCTTCTATCCCCTGTAGTGAAGGTTTTGCTCTCCTAGGCAAGTTCATGTGCAGGAAATTCAATCCACTATGTTTTTACTGTCATTTATAAACACTCTAATAATATTTTGTTTACTCTTTTGTCACCTTCATTTAAGCCACTGCCAACTATTCAACCATCGCCATCACCTCCGCCACCATCACCTCGTCCACCGCTGTCACTTCAGGCGTCGTCGTCATTTCAGCTATCCCCGTCACTTCAGCCACCGTCCTCAGTTCAGACGGCACCGTTACGTCAGCCACCACCATTTCAGCCGCCGTCACTTCAGCCACGGTTCTCAATTCAGTCACCACCTCCGTCACCGTCATTACAGCCGCGCCGTCAACCCAGCCGCCATCCTCATTTCAACAGTCATCGCCGCCGTCACTTCAGCCACCGCGGTCATCACCGTTTCCGTCGTTTCAGCCGCCCGCACACTTCAGCCACCACTCTCGTTTCAGCCGTCACCTCTACCGCCGTCATTTCAGCCACCGACGTCACCACCACCGCCGTCACTTCAGCCACCACCGTCATCTCTGTCGCCTCCATTTCAACCGCCGTCTTCACTTCAGCCATCGCCTTCATTTCAGCCGTCACATCCGCCGCCGTCATTTCTGCCACCGCCGTCACCACAACCGCCGTCACTTCAGCCACCACCGTCATCTCTGTCGCCTCCATTTCAGCCGCCGTCTTCACTTCAGCCATCGCCTTCATTTCAGCCGTCACATCCGCCGCCGTCATTTCTGCCACAGCCATCACGTCCGCCACCGCCACCTCCACTGTGTCGGCACGTGCGCCCGACCGAGCCCACGCTAATGTTTGTTGAGTGCTGGGGAGTGTAGCGAGAGCTCCGCGTCGGCCGCCAGCGCGCGCGCCCCCGCCCCACCCGAGCCGTCGCGTAGCGCGCTGCCACGGACGTCCACTTTGTAAGCGTCAGCCGCCCCCGCCGCCGACCCATGCGGCGTCCCGTCGCGTCGCGTCCGCTCGGTGGAAATGCAAGCTCCGGAAAGCGCCCTGCTTGTTATGTGCTTCTTTTGCCGTCGCGACGAGTGGAGTTCGCTGCAAGCAGTTGTTAGACATCTACGTTGCAGGTGACGTGTACTGTACAATTGGTGTTGTATTTTTCGTTTGCAGTCGGCAAATGGTGTTGGAATATTCTAAGAGTAGTTTATGTGCAGAAGATTTGCAAATCCATACCAAAGAGAACAGTTAAATTATACGAATAATAAGATACTTAACTCTTACTTGAAATTCATTTATGATGCAATTTTAACTTCGGCGTGAAACATAATTAAAATCTATCCAGAAGGAAAACATTCAGTGTGGAAAACAGCAAGAAGAGAAAGCATGTTGTATTATTATACCTTGTATCTTTGCAAACGTATAGCCTGCGAGCTCTATTTTGTATGACTTTGAAAGGGAAGAATCCATCACTTGATTACGCATATGTCGTGTGCCCAGATGGCGCCGATTGGAGGAACAATCATAACACAATAAGAGGTCTGTTAATCAGTACATACAGTGTAATACTTAAAACAAATTGTATGAATGCCTGAGGATATGAAATCATACTTATAAGGGGTGTAGATGTACTTTTTGTTGGAATATCAGGAGAATTATAGAAATGAAATTCCATCGATTTCGGTATTTTTGCAATCTAGTTCCTCTCGTTAGTTTATGATGTAAGCGAGTATTCATTATGACCGTTGACGCTACATTTTTTGCAGTTATAAATATTATCTAACTTAGAAATGAAGACCAAATGTGTGCCATGCTGGTATCGAAAACATCAAAGTCTTTATAGCTGATTGAAGACCTCCACCGTCATGATTTCCACGATTTAGTATTTGTTCCAGAATTTCACCAGCCATAACTCAGATAAAAGAAATTAGACGACTGGTCCGGACACCTCATTGTGTCTGGACACGAACCTCTTTCCTGTGTCTTATCTGCAGGTTACACGCTCGCGGGTGGCAACGCCAATTTGCCAGAGACTACTCGTTGCCAGCGGCGACGGCCCAAGGCCCTCGCGAACATTTCCATAAAGCGTCGCTCGGGAGGAAATCCTGCGGGGTCCCTCGTACAAGCACTTCCCCGACGATCGAAATACGTTTACAAAGTAGGATGTATCAGTACAAGCTAACAAGATTTAAATAAACGTACTTCACTAGACGAACTGCCACACAAAAACTTTTCATTTAGAGGAAATTAGACAAGTGAATACCAGACATATGATTGTTCAAAACTGAAGGGATATATTTTCGCGTAACATTTCGCAAAACACGATAAGAAATTTTAAGAAATATTAATTTTTATATTTTATGAAATATTAATTGTGTGGGAGACCTTAATATAATTTAATTTTTAGACTGCAAACGTAGAATTAGTTCACTTACAATTTGGAACTATCAAAATACGTAATTTCTAAGGAAAGTCAATTTTGTCACTCTCTAGATGCCAGTCCTTTCATAAAGAGCTTTCATATTGTAGAGTAAATTTATACACACTTGTATAATGTTAATTATTTAAAATGAAATATTTGCCTAGTTAAAAAATCCTTTTTTCGAATATATTTGGTTTTTTATTTATGTTATTTGTCACAGTTTCAGAAAAATTTGTTTTATTCAACCCCTGCAAAATGCGTTTATTGTAAATTAAATAAATAAAACCCACAAGAGTTTATATATGAGTGAGCTAATTAACTGAAAAATGTTTACAGTAATAAATGAAGCTAAGAAAATAGTAAGTACACTGAGAAATTCTTTTATGAATTTATATGCAGTGTGCAGATGTATGCTATTAACGTGTGTTAATGTATAAACTTTCTGTCTACTCTTTCAATGTAACAAGAAGTAAAATATTCGACCTGTAGAAGAAACACGTTGCTCAAGAAATAATGTGAGATATAACACTATTCAGTTTTTTAAGAACTATCAGAAATATATTCTCAAATATTACCGCGTAATAAATACCAACTTCCTACATTCAAGTCATGACACTTAAACTTTTAGTTCCCGTCCACATATAATGTGCCGACATAAAGTGGAACTTTTCTCGTAAATTCGTTTCTTCGCCATCGTAATTTTGGAACTACTGACCTCTGAAAATTACTCGGTGGTCGTTTTATTAGACATTCGTCGAGATTCACGTCTCACACTTGTCGCCATAACACAATGAAAATTAAAATTGCACTCTAAATTTTTGAGAACTGTTGAACAATAACCCTAAAATATGTATTCTAAAAATTAACGAATATTCTTTTAATTCAGATTTCTCTTATTTTATACCTTGCAGGTGTCTGTAATTTCTAATGTAACTGAAAATATTTTGAAACACAATGGAATGTTTTCGTGGAAATGCCAACAAAATAAAAAATGTTGAAAATTGCCTAAGAAATGCAGCGTAATAAAGCACACATTTAAAAATAAATTTTGTTTATTTTTAAATAGCAAAATTATTGGTAAATCAAAATGGACGATAGATAATAAATGATATTTGTGTGATAAAATTTTAATTAATTAATTTATTATCCAATGTCCTTTATACAAGCACCGATTTTGAAAAATTGATAAAAATAGCAGGAAAAACGTGTTCGCAGTTTCTTCAGAAGAAATGTACTTGTGGTTCATAAACAGTTGCCAATTAATCAAAATATTACGTCGATATTAAAATAAACTTGTTGATTAAGCAAACCTTATTTTACCAAAAATAAATAAATAATCATGCGAAGAACCATACAAAACATATAAATATGGTTACCCAGATTGCTACATTCTTTTGAAATTTTGTTTCTAGGCTACAGGCTACATTACGTTTTGAAGAAAATTGATTGCATTATTTCAATCACAAACGGCGCACAAATTCAATATATTCGAGCAACCATTTTTTTCGGACTTAAGACTTTCTGGAGAATGTTTCAAACAATACACCAGAGCTTCTCGAAGCAAGCCAGGCGCATATAGGCAGCCCGTCATTTGTATACGCTAAGTGGGTTGCGTTCCTCAATACGTCACGGCGTTAAGGAGAAGAGCTCGAATTCGAATATTGCTTATGATTTGCATAGGCTTTTAATAATCAATAAAGAAAATGTAAACAAATTAACTAAATACAAAAAACTTTCAAAATATTGTATATTACGAAGATTTTTTTAAATTCCATCAACTCTAACTGTAGTAGAGTACTGTTGTAGAATTGTAACGGAATTGCGTGTCTTGCCGATAGGTTTCTGGAGTTCATACGTAACTTTTAAATAATTGAAGAAACGTTAGTCTAAACTTTGATCAATAAATGATTCGAAATATTTATCCTTCTTTTACTTTCATGCTGGCAAAACTCGCATCATTAAAAAGAAAAACTTAATCATGATAATCAGCTTATTGGTGTGTCCATAGGTGGCAATATTTTTCTATTGAGGGTTCACGTGCCAATTTTCGTGTTCTTTATCCTGTTTATAAAACTTTCAACACTGCAATAGTAATATCGTAGCCAGATATCCGTTCTGTTTATTCTGCCATGATGTTTTTGCTTATATTTTAAGTTCGTTTATTTATTTTATCTCCCTAGTGGGTTCATTAATAAACCAACTAAACATTACATTTTAAAAGTCGTCATTTCCAATGAGATTCTTAGGCCATCTCACTGTGCGATGACTATGATCTACATCATGACACCAAAATGAAAAAAAGTTCCATTTTTCGGTCCCAGTCTGCCGAGTTACATGATTAAGATAAGGGTGAAATGACCTGCACAACACGCCACACTTTGCGCAGGCTTATCCTAATAGCCATTAGTAGCCCTTACTTCCTTCATAAGCACTAGTTTCTCCCCTTCTAGGAAGATGCATCAATAATCAGCCCAACAGCTCAGCGCTTCCTTTTTTCAGAACGGAAATAAAACAGCTCCGGGGAAGGGAACTTTGCGTGGAGAGAAACTCGAGAACGAAAAGGAAATTACTGCTGACCCGAATATTAGGTGCTGAAAGTATCTGGAAAAGCAGGGGTTAACTAGGGAGATTTCTCTCTAAGATAAATGGTCTTGTGTATATTACGGAAGCTTCCGCCGTATTACACAAACCGAAGGACTCGAGAACCTCCTTCGCCGGCGACCCGCAGAATTATTGACGGGAGGACAAAAAGGTGAACGTCGGCTATAAGCTGCTGAGGTCATTAGTAAGACGAAAATGGGAAGTAAAGTGTTTCATGGCGAAAGTTAATCCCTGTTATAATGTAATTTATATGTATTCGTATTTATCAGAAATGTAGGGGAAAAGGCAAATATTTTATCACTCCTTAATAAATAATATATCGTATTTGTATGTTATCATTGATACTACGAAATAAAGCATTCCATTAATAAACTTGACATTATTAAACTCGATACATAATTTCTATTATATGCAAAAAATGCAACCCAAATTAACCGATTTGTAGAGAAGACGAAATGTGAAGCACAATAATTTGTTAAAAATTATGTGGCAATTTTTTAACTGATTTACAATTTTGAACAGATTTTACTATTAATGAATTAGTTCCAGAAAGCTGTTCAGTGACTCAAATTAGCATCAAATGTGCTTTACAATTTATTTAACTGTCTGATAAATTACCTTCAAACACGTTAGTAGACTTTTCATATTTTTTTCTGATTTCTGAACTCTTTGCGAGAGTTTATTTTCAGCACATAATTATTGCAATATATTTGTTTTTATTTACTTATTATTGCTTGTATTAGTGTTTAAAAGAGGGAGTGTCTTAGTTTTCCATATTTCTCGTGATTATATAGGAAATCTTCATGAAAGTTTATAAATGTTTTTGAAAATTCGACTTCTATTTATAAATTCATTATTCAATACTAATGTGTCACGTATATCATGTACCTGTTCGTTATGTGAATAGTGAAGAAAAAATGGAATGGAACGATTACGAAAGATAAAAAGTATTGAGAATGAGTTTTTAAAAAATGATTATCGACAATAATATTTGGAAATCTGCGAACCACTTCCTTTCCTAAAAAACGTATTATCTATAAACAACGGGAAATAGAGTTTACAATAATTTATTTTTCATTTTCTTTTTACTCTTATTTTCTATCCACTCTTCTTACTTTCTGGGTTGATAACTGGATCGTTCTAGTAGCACGAACAAAAGGCAAACCGCATTAGTAACAATCATATTGTACAGTTGATATCACCCAGGTACCAATTTCTCTAGTTTATCTCAATGAAGTGGAAGAACAAAACAAAAGAGCTCAGCGTGTGTCTTGGAACCTTCGAAGAAATCGGGAGCCCATGACACCTACCTTCCGTCAAAAAACCCGTTTTTGATGTCCTTTACGAATGATGGGGAACATGAGAGTATTTATTTATGGGACCAATTGTTTACAATGCCCAATTACGTGTAAGCTATACCAGTTTCAAGCCAAGTGAAGATTTTGCAAGTAAGTTCGAGCATTGCACCAAATGTTCCACGTCACAACCAGGTTGTCAAACCTCCTGACGATATCAGTCCGCGACAGTCGTCGAAGCTCTCCAGACCCTCTCTAGGCATTAGTGATGTACTTTGCTGTCCATTCGATCGCTCTTTATGAATACGTTGCCGCCAGAAGCTTAAATTGCCAGCCGTCCCCGCGATTTCATTAGGCGTTGTCCCACTGGCTAGAATCACTGGCGGAAACCTTGTGTTCGCGCGCCATGTTGTTTCCGCTGGTGGGCAGTCTGGGTTGCGGGAAATGCAGTTAGATGCTTCGTGGCTTGCTTGTTAGTGATTCCGGGCTCGTCAACCGCTAAGATTATTCATTGGTCCCGCAAGAGTAGTTATTTTTATCCTCGGGAGGTGGCGGTGGTTTCCCCCGCTGGATGGAGAGATCCGGCGCCGACCTACCGTCAGCTAGCCGGGCCCAGCCCCGCTCCAATCTGGTATCGTCAACCAGCGGGGAACCCCCCACCCCACCCCACCCCCCAGCCGGGACAAGCTCTAAGCCCCCGACCGGTCACTCGGCAGACATCGTTGTGTAGTGCATGTTAGTATACGTGAGCTATGCATTGTTGGCTATCCGGGATGACCCGCGTCTCGGTCAATTGTACTGACGTTTCGGCCATCTTGCTGTAGCCTTCTCCAGAGCTATACTGCTGCAGAGCAATTCGTTTCAAACTTTTCTACACGAAATCTACAACTACAGACGACTTGATAATTCAAATCGAGCGCCCGAAGCTTTTACTGACGAAGTAGCTCACCTATGGGTTCGTAGGCTTCCGCGGCCGGAGTCCGCGGAGGCTTCCGCGGCAGATCTATATTGCTCTGCAGCAGTATAGCTCTGGAGGAGGCCACAGCAAGATGGTCGAAACGTCAATACAAATGACCGAGACGCGGCTCATCCCGGATAGCCAACAATGCATTGACTCCGGCCGAGGAAGCCTACGAACCCATAGGTGAGCTACTTCGTCAGCAAAGGCTTCGGGCGTTCGATTTGAATTATCAAGTCGTCTGTAGTTGTAGATTTCGTGTAGAAAAGTTTGAAACGTTTTTCTTTTTTTACTAGTTAATTCGAAACTACATTATTGGGAAATATTACTTGCGCGTTAATGAAAAAAGTAAAAAAAGCAACTAATGTGGCTACTTTTCTTGCCATTATATGACTAGACCATGCACATACATGAAAGTACCTTCTTGTATATTAACCGTTAATTTTAATCCAACCGACAACTTATTTCATAAATATGCAAATTCGTATGTCAATGGTTTCATAAAAAAACACAAAATATTTCTTCACGCCAGCTCTCAATATCAATACGATTTGATATCATCAGTCTCATTTGTTATGAAAACTTTTCACTGCGATTAATTAAATCTCCTTTCACTTTAGGTTTCACAAACGCAACTTCCTAGAATTCTAAATCAAGAAAAAGTCCAAGATACGGAAACGGGGAGAGATCCCCTCCCTCACTTCTGAAATCTTGACGAAGCGTTCGCGTGACTCACTGTACTTCAATCTTATCTTCGTGCTTGTTTCTCGTTTGGTCAAAATAGGAATGTCCTAGATTTAAAAAAAGTACTGTCCGCTTTAACTAGTGACAATTTGAGACACATTTCGATGAAACGTCTATTCTATTTAACGATAACATATCAATATTTATAGATTCACATTCTCCCTTGAACAACAATGTGTTTTTTAAATGATGTCTTCATTGGCTGAATAAGAATTGTTTGTTGTCATTGTCAAAGTTTGAGTAAGAACGTAACAAAACCAATAATGCGAATGTCACGTTATCGTTTGGAAAGTCTCTATTAGTTGAAAGACTTTTTAATAAAAACAATAAAATATAAAATAATAAAATAAAAATTAAGATCATAAAAAAATTGTTTTCAAACTAAAGAATAGATTCAGCAAGGCAAATTCAAGTGCATAATGGATAAAAATAAACAGGAATTACTCATAAATCTTATCCTGTAAGTTTTGCATGTAATCGAACATCACATTACTCGAGAACTGCTTACATCAAAGCTGCAAAGGCGCATAGGTATTTTCCATAGGCTAGTTTTCATGCAGAGATTGTACCCTCGTGCAGCAAAATGAGCCACTTATCCGTAACTAACGTGCATCAGATAATAGTGACCCCATCGCAGTTTGCCTGCAGTACCCAGGCATGAAATGCGACAGTATGCAGTGACTCAAGCGGAGGACTTGAAGAGGGATACGGTGATGTTGAATGAGCGATTGTACTATCGTACGAAATGTAATTACTCAATGTCGAAATTAAATCAATGACCAATATCGGGAGCGAACGATGCGTAACGTAATCGCAAGAAACAAATGAGAGCGAAAAGGTATTAAATATACTATATGTGGTAATCGTTTTGATAACGACAAAAAAAGAATAAAATCTGAAACCGGAAAGGAAGGGTAATGAATCTCACAACGATTATAAAAAACGTTAACAAATTTGAAAATTGTTTGTTGATTGGTTGTTGCTTTGATTGAACAAGATTGTATTGTTGAAGTGGTTCCAATACTTTTCATTCTTGTATTAAAGTATAGGTAGTAAAAGTAAAAATGGTAAAGAAAGGATACCGTACACCAGAGAGATACTGGAAGTGGGTAATTACAAACAAAATTCATTCATCCATTCATTCATTCATTCCAATCTTTCTCCCCTCACGGCTCATGGAGAGCAGTAATGGACCGACGGGATTGCTCACCGTAATAAATATTTTTTTAAAAACTTGCTAATGGACTTGAGGGCTTTCTCAAACCTCCGAATCTGTGGTAGAAATGACAATATTCATCATATAAAAATTATAGAAACGTATTTCGTATACCGAGCAGACGGGGGCTGCTGAAGATGAGGTCACTAAGATCTGACAACAGGTAAAAGTGCCTTAAACGTAATAACAAATTTAACAAATGACTATGAAAAGCAAATAATGACAAAAAATCCAATAGAAGAAGAATGCGTAATAGGAACCGACAAAAGACAATTTCTAGATACGTTACGATATTTCTAGAATGTCACAGAAAGAGACTGATATGCCAGTGGATTGAGTGATTCCGGGCGCATCGAATGCTAAGTTCATTATTCCCATAAGTGTAGTGTATTTTTATTGCGGGCGGTGGCAGTGATCTTCCGCTGCTGAATGGTGAGATCTGGTGCCGACGTACGTGGTCTTGTGGGGTTTTTCCCCACAATCAGGTATCACCCACCAGCGGAACAACCTCCCCCCAGCCGGGACAAGCTCTAAGCTCCCTACTGACCCCCGACATGTGTGCTAGTGTAGTGCATGTGAGTGAGTGAGTGTGTGTGTGTGTGTGTAAGTAAGGGTTGAAGAAAAAACAAGGAAGGAAAGATCTCACGCGGTCCGTGGCCCGTCAGAATTGGCCTGGTTTTGATAGGAGAAATCTCAGAAAGCTCCCGATCAGAGCAGCCGGATGCTAGAATTCTCCTCGAGACAGCGGTTGAATTCTGCTTAGCTGACAAGCTAGTGTCGAAAATCCTACCACAGTCAGGTGTCGCTCCCAATCTCAGTACCCCCCTGTCAGAGGCACTGCATTGAATCGGTTGATGCCCTGAGCCATCCTTACCTCTGATAAGGCAGTGGAGGCGCAGAGAATTAGCTGAGGGCGGTGACTGCTGGCCTCGGAGCGCTTCGAGAGCGAAAGCGAGATCGGGAGCGGGAGCAAGATCGGGAGCGAGAGCAGGAGCGAGATCGGGAGCGGAACCGAGAGCTGAACCAAGAGCGGGACCGAGAGGGGGACCGAGAGCGGGACCGAAAGCGCGACCGAAAGCGGGACCGAGAGCGGGAGCGACAGCGGGACCGTGAGCGGGGGCGGGAGGGGGACCGAGAGCGGGACCGAGAACGGATCCGAGAGTGAGAAACCGAGATCGGGAGGGGGCGGGAGCGGGACGAGACAACGAAAGCGAGGGCTAAGGGGGCGGGAGCTGAGAGCCGAGAGCAAGAGCGGGCCGCTGAGCCGACCGAGAGCGGATCCGAGAGTGAGACCGAGATCGGGAGGGGCGGGAGCGGGCACGCGAGACGAAAGCGAGGGTGGGGGGCGGGGCCGGGGGCGGCGGGCGGAGCAGAACGAAGGGCGGCTGCGCGGCTCCGTGCCAAACCGCTGCGTGCGGCGGCGCCGCGAGAGCGCGCGGGCACCGTGGACGCGACGCGGGGGTCTCCGCAGCCCCCGTTCGCGCGCGGGCCGTGCAGGCGCCGGGGAATGCGACGCCCTCATCGATCGCATGCACCGCGTGCCGTGATGGGCGGCGGCGGCGGCGGCGGACGCGGGGACGAGGTTGAGCTGGGCATGGTCGACTGCATCAGGTTATGCAAGATGCAACGGTAGAGATAAAGATGGGTTCGAGAACACGTTTACATGATTGCGTCAAAACTTGGTCATTATTTATCAATTGCTTTAATGAAAACAATAAATGTTGGAAAACAAGATTAGCTAAATATCAAGCAACTCTCTTTGTTCAGTATTAATACGTGTTAAATCTAAAATCATAAATTTTAGAACTTAATGAATACAAGTTCTCTGTTCAAACAACAAATCGCTATTAACATCAGCAAAAGAAACGACAATGAAAGAAACGTAGGTAGAATGAATATTACTCGCATTCTTAAATGCATATTAATGATAAATTTAGGCTATTGATGACGTAAACAATTCTGTAAAATACTCTAAATTAACCTGAAATTGTTTTTTTTATTCACAAGAAAAGTATACTATTAAGTTTTCTTCCGCCCTAGTAGCTAATTTCAACTTTCCCACTTGAAACATCATCTCAATTTTCAGGATAAAAATATGTTCGAAGAATACCTTGAGGAGTCTATTTATGACTCAACGACTCTCGCTTTGCCTTATTTCGTGGCAACCGTCGTCAGAATCGTCAATGCCCAAAAATCCATCACGGGTATTTTTCGGACGGCGACTCCGCGACCTCCATCGATCACGAATTTCCTGCCGCGCCGTCCAAGACTGCAGGTAGACATGACACTAGGTCAACGAATTCAGTGCGGCAACGCGGGTGGGGGTGGAGTGGGAGGGGAGGGGAGAAACGTCGCGTCGTACTGGCTCCGGGGCAGCCGGTGGTCTGCAGCGGGTCACAAGCGGGGCGGCCGCGGCGTCGACGTCACAACCGTGGAGGAAGAGGAGGAGGAGGAGGGGGAGGAGGCGGCGGTCGGACGGCACGCGAACACGCCTTGCGCAGTGGGCTGGGGGGCGCTCAGTGCGTCGAAATATTGCCCAAAGCGTCAAGAGCGAATTGTCACCTTCCTTTACCATGCACGACAGTCCACACAAGAGCCAATTTTATCCGAGTAAAAAAAACTAATTATAGCTGAAATAATTGACAGGGTTTTATAATAATCACTCCAGCTATAATTATTTATTATTATTATTATTATTATTATTATTATTATTATTATTATCATTCTGATAGAATTATGTTTCAATAATTGTGTGTTACGTATGGAATAAAAGTTAGTCCTATGAGTTTTCTAATCTCACATTTATAAACTTTTTCGCTCATACGAGATTCTTAAATTCTTCACTAATGGTGAGAAGTGGCCGAGCTTATGAGGTCTTGACATTTATTCAATATATGGGATTTTTTCAAGAAAATTCATAATGAAACATGGGTAACAATGAAATGAGACTAGCGATATTTGTAAATGATGGTGAGTATATTCTCTCTGAATTCTAGCAAAAACTTCATCTAAAATCTAGAAAAAAAGTGTCAACATTAGTAAAAATTAATTGCGTCCCATTACACAGAAGAATTTTTCAAATGATTTTCTTTACGACTCTAAACTTTTTGTTTTGTTTCGCTAAGTTCAAGTGATCACAGTTGAAAATTTCACTATTATGTCTGTATTATACAGAATGTTTCGTAGCAATGAAACGGTTGAAGCATGCTCTTGAGTCATTTATAATTCATCAAAACTTTATATTGAATGAGAAAAAAAGATGATTTGCCAAGTCTAATTTTTAAAGTGCAAATCACAAAGTACATAAACATACGCTCAACAGCCATCCCAAAGGAATGATACGAACATACAACCCTATGAACAATAAAAATCGGTATTCCGTCATAACTAGCTCAGGCGTGTTACACGTATCCGGCCTGACTTCACTACACTCGTCGTATTTGTGCTGTCCATATAGTTGGGCACTTGGAAACCACAGTTGTTGCCTGTCGCTTTGTTTTTGGGCCCAGTGCGCGGCGCAGGCGACTCGGCGTGGGCGCCGTCGCGACGCCGGCCTCCGCGGCGCCGTCCTTGCAGCGTCACCGCGCGCCTTCGCCTCCCGCCCCCGCCCGCCCGTCCCGCCGCTTGCACCCTCTTCCTCCTGTTTCGCCGCCCCTCTCGCTTGTCTCGCCCTGCACCTGCCGTCCCGGCCGCTCACGCTCTCCGCGCAGCCCGCCGGCCGCTCACCTCCTCTCCCCGTCCGCCCCGCCGCCCCGCCACAGTCCCCGGCACTCGACACGGCGGGTGTCACGCACGTGTTCGGTGCGCCCTGCGACCGCCCGCTGTCGATTGCTCTGCGCGGCCGGGATTCGATTCCGAGCGTAGCGCCCCTGGGAATATTTGTCACGAGGCGGCGGGAGCGTCAATTACCGGCAAAACTTTCTCCTTCGCTGCGTGTAGACTTTTGTATAACTATCTTGATGAATCTTTTATTTTTTAGAGGGCTCACGAAATAACGATATTTCCATACCTATTTCACGCATACTACTTATTCCTTTTTTATAACGGGATATTTATTCCTTTCTATCATCTGCCATGACATCAAAAGCAAACAATTCGTTTTTGCATTTTCAATCGAGGTAAATAAAAGGTTGAAGGGCGTATTGACCAACCAAAATGACCGGCTGCAGACAATGCACGAGGCATTATAACGATGGGATCAATTGCGTCTATTTTTCAAATATATTTGGAATAGAGACAATCATCTTAAACATTTTGTAAATTTCTTAATGTGTTAAAAATTAAATTACTCTTGTTTTACATAATTTGCTGCAAAATTAAAATCTTAACATATTTTAAACTGTTAAATAATAATAATATTGTTTGTATCTTCCCGTAAAATAAAGCCAAAACTGAAAGCAATGTTAATGAACTTCAGCACTACAAATTCGTATAATAATTGTTTTCATCCCGGAAACGGCAGAAATTCAAATTCTAGTGAACCTGGTTTACTTATCTTAACAAGCGCCGCTCATGAGAAATATACTATAACTTTTAGTTTAAAGGAGGGCAAATGTGAAAAACACCGTAGTCAACCGCTTTGTAACCGTAATCCACTTCCAACACCCACGCAAAAATCTTTAAAGTTTCGACTCACACGAGAATTGCCTTATTTAGCAAGGCACTTAAAACAGTTAAGTTCCCCGCACCAAGGGACCCTTTATGAATGTGGTGAATACTCCTCTTTCTCTCTCTCTCCACCGACACCGCCGCGTCAGCAGCAGTCCGCAAGGCAGCCACCGCCTCCCAATGCACCCACGTCGCCACTGCCTCGCTGCAACCGCCACTCTGCCCCAGCTCCGCTCCCGCTGCCTCAACCATCCAACACCCGCCCCTGCCACTCCCTTCTAGCGCACCCACGTCGCCGCTGCCCTGCCCCCAACTCCGCTCCCGCTGCCGCCCCCACACTCGCGACTGCGTCCCCTCCCAATGCACCCACGTCACCTCCACCCCCGACCTCTGCGTCGCTCCTGCCGACTCCCGCTCCGCTCCCGCTCCCTCTCCTGCTTCCACTGCAGCCCCTCCCCCCCACCGCCACCTCGCCCCATTCCGCCCTCGTCAGCGCCACTGCGGTTGGCGTGCGTTGCAGCGACATGCGCGCGTCGAGCCAGCGTCAGAGAGGCGGCTCGGCGGCGGTGGCTGAGACACCACGTGCGCGTAGTCGCGAGAAACCAGGTTAATGAAGAACACGCGCCTCTCGCAAGACTGCAGCAGAGCCAGCGCTCAGCTCATGTGCATTACTTGTGTACGAACGGGAGTCTGTGGAGGCAACTGAAGCGCTACGATCAATGGAACGTCAATGTCCATAAACAACTCAAACATTTCTAGTTTATCCGCGTCGTGGCTTGGTGTTTAGTTTTGGTGACTTACGGAATGTGTCCAAGAATTAAAAGTTCTATATAAAATAAAAAGATTGATAAAATGTATCTTGAAAATTAAACTATTTGGAAATTCATATAAATAAGATAATATTAAAGTTTAAAAGATATGTAAATCAATTTTGTTTCATTTCGTGGTCCTGATCCAAATATTCAAACATATCTGCTTTAATTATTTTAATAATTTATTTTAATCATAACGTGCATCAGTTTTATATAACTATTTATTATAATCACAACACATTATATCCGTTATAATCAATCAAAGAAAATATACTGTAAAAATAAACTCAAAAGGACGGTAAAGTCACGTCAAATATCTCGTTGTTGCTGACATTTTTGTCGCCACATTGTGTCACTCTGTAGCTAGCATGTTACTAACATTCACGGTCGATCAGAAGCGTTCTTGTTGACTGCTATTCCTATGGTTACTTAATAGCTTGCGATGGGAAAACGATGGAGAGACATTTTCGATTCGAGGAAAATCAGTGCCGTTTACTTCTTAAGCCCAAGAGCTATGAAACGTAATATTTTACCAGCATATTTTCGTACCGTCACATTGATGAGACTTGACCGAGAACTCATGGAAGTGCAGAAATATAAGAAATGAAACAACAGTAACATTTATAATGTTACTCATGTTTTTATTAATGAGATTAACCCTTACTTTTTATTTGCAAAATAAATGACAAAGAGCGTGAAAAAGCGCTGGTCTTCATTGATATATCACAATAATATGAGATATCTCAAAAACTTATTCATTGTTCTCAATGACGCCACGTTGAGAAAAACGAAATCACTCGACTTGATGTACTCTAAAAAAAGGCATTTTTTTCTAATTAAATTGGTATCTTTCAAGTTATCTGACGACGTGCCAACACTAGTTGGATGTGCATGAAAGAGAAAATATCAAATTTCAATGAGTGGCATCAATGAATTATTTCGTAGCCCGGGAACCTTTCTAATTTGCCTCTTTGCGCCCGGGGAGACCCATCGCTCCGCCCAGAGTGCCGGGTCGCGCCCCCGGGCGCCCTGCGCTGCACCGAAGTGCGCTGCGGCCAACGCGTGGGGCCCGAGCACGCTGCGCCGTCCGTTCCGCTGCAACGGGCCCCGGGGCGGCGGCGACAGCGGAGGCAGAGGCGGTGGGAGCAGGCGGCGACGAAAGCAGAGGCGGTGACGAGGGCGGCGCTGGAGAGAGTGGCTAGGGTGAGGGCCGCGCAGGCGAAGGCGGCGGAGGTAATGGTGGCGGAAGTGAGGGTGGCGGAAGTGAGGGCGGTGGAGGTGAGGTCGGCGCTGGCGAGGGCGACGGAGGAGATGAGGACGGTGAAAGCGAGGGCGGCGGTGGTGCGGGCGGCGGCGGCGGCGGCGAGGGTGGCGGAAACGGCGGCGGTGAGGGCGGGGTGGCGAGCGGTGGCGAGGGCGGCGGTGATGAAGGTAGGGTGGCGGAGGTGACGGCCGCGGTGGCGGTGGCGGTGGCGAGGGTGCGGTGGGGAGGGGCGGCAGAGATGAGGGCGGAGGAGATGAGGGCGGTGGAAGCGTGGGCGGCGGTGGCGAGGGTGGCGGCGGCGGCGAGTGGCGCAGCGAGGGACGGAGAACCCCCTCAACGTCACCGAGCGAGACAGCTGCGAGCGGGAGGCACATGAAAGTGAGCGAGTCGAAGAGAGAGCGCGAATGTATGAGGGAGACGGAAAGAGGAGGGATGGAGAACGGAACACCAGCGAGCGAGACGGCTGTCGAAGGGATGGACGCTGAGAGAGTGACGCAGAGAGCAGGACGCAGAGAGAGAATAACGAGATAGGGAAGGGGGCGCGTGAGTATGAGTGTGAGAGAGAAAACGAGTGTTGAAATCGGCTTAGAATTGAGGCTAACGAGCGAGACAGGTGCAAATGGAACAGTCTTGAAACGAGCTAACGAGCAAGCATACTGACGGGGGAGAGAGAAATAATAAATAGTATGTGTACGTGTGGTAGTGAAAATAATTTGAAAGCAGTATGGAGAATGGAAGGCTAACAAGCGTAAAAGTTCCATACGGGAGAGTAGCGGAACGAAAGAAAACATAGAAAAGTGCGAGCGTGTGTATGTGCGAGAGAGAGGGAGAGAGAGAGAGAGAGAGAGAGAGAGAGAGAGAGTGAGAAAGAGAGAAAGGGTAGATAGAGGTTTTTAAAAAGAAGATGGTGAAAGGGTCAATGACGAACTAGCCAAAAGACAAAGTAGGAGTAAGCCAAAAGACTGAAAGTAGGAATGGAAATTTAGAGACTGAAAGAGAGATGGAGGGAGCAAGCCAGACATGGCATACGAATAATTGACGGTACTGGACAGAGGAAAGGGTGATGTAAAATTGAGTGGCGACGAATGCGGTCCGAAAGATGGATGCACATCACGAGAACTCGAAGGATGGCAGGAATTTCACAATACAGATGATGGCATCATTAGAAAGTTAGGGGAAATTAATGGAGCTAAACGAACATTAAGATAATTTTGATAAAAATTGTGAGAATTGATATTCAAAAAAGAAAGTAAGAGTTACGATGAATGCATAGAGCAAATAAAAACTGTAGGTCCCCTAAAGACGTATATGATCGAAAGCTTCGGGCAGTGAACAAAGGGAAATGAGGGTCACATGTTCTCTTTCTACTACTAAATCAATATAAATTATAGATTGTTTGTGTAGTCTGTGACAAATATGGTGAACCCATTGAAGCACTAGTATAAATGCATCTCAAATAAGACCGTCCACGAGTTGATAGTCCCCGATTTGAAAAACATGAGATACATAACGATAAAAACTCCACCTTCATGAATAGGTTGATAGAGCATGATCGTCCCAAAAGAAGAATGAACGCAAATCAACGTAAGAGGACCGAAATCATTTTACCGTTTACCGCTAAACGAACAAGATAAACAGTTTTTCGGTGATGGCGTAAGAGCTCCCTCGATTCAAAGCGCAGACCCATTATGAAGTACAGTTTTATCTCTCTCACGTTATTTCAAATTTAACGAACGAGGCTGTTGGAAGAAATCTCAAGGCGTGGTATCTTCAATAATCATTTATTCAAATTATTTAAAAATATAAAGTATGCGGGTAATATTGTGAAAGCAAATAAATGCAATTATGAAGGCGTGAATGGAATTATTAAAGCGCAACTTTCTACAAATAATTATTCTTATTATTCCTATCTTCTTTAATAGTAACGTTTAATAGTAATGATTAATCACACTTTCATTTCTTTCCTCAATTGAAAACGCAAAAGATCAATAACAATGTTTAACGTATGTAAAATATGAATGTAAAATTATGATTAACAATCGTACATATCCTGAACCAGCTGTCCTTGACCCGAGAGCAAATAAAACACCACACCATTATCGCACTACCGCATGTCCGCACTTCCCAGTGCAGTCAATAATCAGACTTCTTTTCCCTCGTAGAGCGACACGTAATAAAACGCTAATGAATAGCACACACGCCACACGCCGTGTTCCCCGGCGAGCGTCCCGTCAGCAGGAGCCCCCGTCCTCCTCCTTCGGCGCGTTGGCGCTCGTTGGCGCTCGTCGGCGCGTGCTTGGCGCGCCCTGCAGTTTGTCCCGATGCCCCGCCGCAGCGACGCAGCGACATGCCGCGCGTTCTTTTGGAGCAGGCAGGGCTCGCCCTCGACACGCCCCCTTCAGCCCGGGATAGGCAGCGGAGGATGGACGGAGAAGGACGATCGCACTCCCGTCTTGGTTAGTCATTCTCTTACATCTGTCCCGCCTAACCTCAAATGTATTTGTGTGTGTGTGTGTGTGTGTGTGTGTGTGTGTGTGTGTGTGTGTGTGTGTGTGTTGAGCATTCTGTTACCTGTGTTTGTTCATAGTTTGTCGTCGAATTATGGTGACAATAAAAAGTGAAGGGTTTTATACACCCCACTTCCTAAGATAGTGATTGACGATTGTTGGGCTTCTTTCTTGCGAAATGTAGAGTCATTACGTTCTCCTACGCGTATGCTCCTTCGTTGCTCATTATATGAGGTGTAGGATATATACTTTTAGTATTCATTTTAAGCTCATATTCTGTCCATTGCGTCCCTGAGAGATCGCAAATGTTAACATATATTAAATTATAACTTAAATACAAAGGTGGATTCCATTAGGGGAACAATATCGTATAAATTATTTTACATCAGATCCCTATTTACTTTTTGGATGTATGTACTGACCATGCTGAACCTACTATATTTCTATAAACATTTCGATGTCATATGAGCTCGAACCTGATACATTTTATGTACAACGGCCATAAGAAAATAATAATGGTGAACATCTGGAACAATGCCAACCTCCTGCGAATCGACTTTTTTAAGCCACCATCAGTCTCGCCTGCTCTCTGCAAGACTTAGTTGCTAGTCACCCGCAAGTGTTGCTCCAGTCGTCCAATTACTTTTCTGTCACCACAACCATGTCGCTGCCAGAGACAAAAAAAAAAAGAGAAGAACAAAAGCTATAAGAAAAGAGACCAATTACATCAGAAGAGGAAGAAAACCTGGAATGATAAAGTCAATAAAACTATGACTTCCACAAATTTCAATGACACGGAAACAAGTAAATGAAAAATAAAAACGAAATATGAGGACAAAAGGGTACGATATACGACAGGGAAAGTAATATAAAGAAACGAAAAATATAAGAACGAGTGTGGCAAACTCTATAAA
This sequence comes from Gryllus bimaculatus, assembly GCA_017312745.1. Taxonomy (NCBI): domain Eukaryota; kingdom Metazoa; phylum Arthropoda; class Insecta; order Orthoptera; family Gryllidae; genus Gryllus; species Gryllus bimaculatus. Next base: position 738,797 of record BOPP01000145.1, read on the forward strand.
GGACCAAGGTTAAGATATGGTTAAAAGAAAAAGGCGAGTTGAGGAGTACAATCATGATAGTGCGGAGACCGATGGAACTTTACAGAACGAAAAGGTGGAAACGCTGGCAACCGTGACATCAGTAGGAACGAGAAACCCGAGGATGCTGACCGGCGTCAACAACAAAGTCAATGCCGCAGAGCCGGCGACGCCCTGAGGGCCCAGCCGCTCCACCCCGCGCCACGGCCCGCCGCCTTGCCCCGCGCTAGCTACCCGTGGCCCGCGGCCCGGTCGCGGCCGGGCTCCGCTCGCCTCCGCGCGCGCCCCGCCGGCGAGCCGCCCGGCGCTGGCGGTGGTGGGCAGGGTGCGGTGTGAATGGGTGCTTACGGGAGCGCGCTCGCGACGCGCTGCGACGGCGGCGGCGGCGCGCGGCGTCACGTGCAGGCGGGGGCGGGACGCGGCGGCGGCTATCGAGCGCCGGCGCCTCAGACGAGCGCATGAGGACGCGCGGGGCAGAGGGCGGCGGAAGGGCGGGGCGGGGGCGGAGCCGCGGCGGCGGCGGCGCGGGACGCGAGCGGCGACGGCGGGGCGGCGCGCCGCCAACAGATCGATGAAGCCCCCGGGCGGCGGCGAGTGCGCAGTCGGGTCCGCCTCCGCAGCGTCGCCCGGCCTGTCTCGCCCGCCCCGCGCCGCCCCGCCGCCCGCGCCGCGCGTGCGCCGACTGGCCCGCAGGCCCCCCGCCATTGCGCCCCGCAGAGGGGAGCCGGGACGTTGCCCTTCTGCGGGCAATGTCTACTTCATTGCAATTTTCCTATGAGGGAGTTTGCAAGATTCGCTGCGATTTGTTGACGCCGCAATAAATGTTTGTCCGATGTTTTGCTTGCTTGTGTGCCAAGCAGTGAATTTGTTTACTTTGTTTTGACGAAATGTGACCGTGAATTACGAGTTGTGCAAGCGAGTAGATGGATGGTAAGCACGTTAAAAGCGAGCATCGACAAAAAGATTTTCATGTTCTTGAAACTTTTCAATGTCTAATTAGTCGGGGTCGTAGTAAATCCTTTCACTTTTATTCAAAATGAAATTAAATATGTTCTAAATAACATATTTCTGTAAAAAAAATATTCCCTTTCAAGAACTATTTTATTATTTTTTATTCTACGTATTATTAGAAGAAGGGCGAATAAAAACTACTTTATTGTAGTAATTCTCACTTGGTGCTGACAACTTTCAGAATTGGATGTTTCAGAATAGCTGCAGTCTCAATTCGTTGCACATATATATTGTCAGAGAACCGTCGTGAGTGACGTCATTGATCAAACATGCAATGCAGGATAAGGTTCTCGGATTACATTCTTAATTGAAAGAGAGATCTTGTTCGCCTGTTAACTTAGAACGATTGATCAGAGAGTCTTATTACTCCGAGTGATAAATATTTAGTCCAATACCAAGATCAATAGATTTTTTCTCTCGAAAGTTTTACTATCTGCCCTTAAAATTTAAAGATTCCTAGGAAGCAACACTTGAGGATTAAGCCTGGGTGAAGATTTTCTTCCGCATTTTCAAATGCTGCGGGAGGAATCATTATTGCTATCAAGAGGTTCACAAAACAAATAAGAATAAATCCCATCCACACATGCAATCAGATGAAGAAGAAAGAAGAAGAGAAGAAGAAGAAGAAGAAGAGTAGAAGAAGAAGAAGAAGAATCATAAAAAAATCAAAGTGGCAATGAAAGCGAAATTTACATTATTTTCACGCATAAACCTTGCGATAATGTAACAAAAAAAATTCGACACGCTACGTTGGACGCAACTGCGTAGAACTCCGGAAGCAGCTAGAGAGCGTAAACGCGTGGCGAGAAGTGGTGGGAAGCGAGCGGCACCGCCGTGCATCACACTGGGCGGGGGGAGTTCCTCACGCGCGTCCATCCGCATGCGCTCGGCGCGTCGGCCGGCAACCTGCACGGCGCTGCCGCTCGTCCCCGCCGCCCGCGCCTCGGCCCGCCCCCGCCCACCACCCGCAGCTCGCCCAGCCTCGCCCCAGCCTCGCCCCAGCCTCGCGCCCAGCCTCGCCCCCAGCCTCGCCCTAGCCGTCGCCCCCAGCCTCGCCCCAGCCTCGCCCCAGCCTCGCCCACCCCAGCCTCGCCGTCAAGCTCCAGGGCGCGCCCGCCAGCCCCCGCCCAGCCTCGCGCCCAGCCTCGGCACGACCGCAGCCTCGCCCCGCAGCCGCCCCGCGCGCCCCGCAGCCTCGCCCCGCCAGCTCGCCCGCAGCCTCGCCCCCCCCAAGCCTCGCCCCCGCCAGCCTGCGCGCCAGCCTGCCCCCATGCCTCGCCCCGCCAGCCTCCCCGCCAGCGCTCGCCCCCCCAGCCTCGCCCCCAGCCTCGGCCGCCCAGCCTCGCCCGCCAGCCTCTGCCCCGCCAGCCGCCCCGCCAAGCCTCGCCCTCGCCAGCCTCGCCCGCCAGCTCGCCCCGCGAGCCTCGCCAGCCCGCCCGCCATCGCCCGCCAGCTCGCCCCGCAGCTCGCCCCCGCCAGCCTCGCCGCCCGAGCCTCGCCTCGCGCGCCTGCCGCCGCCCACGCCCGCGCGCGCGAGGCAGGGATTCGGCTATCGCTCGCTGACACGGCACCGTCGTGCGAGGGGCGGATTTTCCACATCAGCTAATTATCGGCGCGGCGTCCAGCAATCGCAACCAGGTGCCGCAACGGATCGGGATGCTGGTCTCGCAACGACAATGCACGCATCGGCAGGTGGAAGCAGACGGATTATGGACGTTTCTGCGCGATGGGGAAATGCCGGATTTGTGCGTCCATTTTTATGTACAACTTCATTTCTCAAGTGATTTTAACTTGAATTATTTTTGGTTTTGGAGGCAGCAAAAATACTGCGTTTGATTCCTAATATCATGGGTATTCAATTCGATTAAAACTTATGAAATAGTTTTTAGATGGATTGTTTTATGATGGATCAGACTTAAGCCATAGATGTTAATAAAGCTTCCAATAACACATTCACTCAATTTTGTGAGTTTTTCGTCCCCAAATTTTGGTTTTTAAATAAACGTGATAAAGTACTGTTGTATACCTTAAATTACGATTACTGCTTTTTGAAAAATGTAGCATTTAATATAAAATATCTTAGAGTATTTTGGAAGCTTTTTTTAAATAAGTGCAATTTTTATCACAAAATATACAAAGTTACAACTAAATTATTTCTGCAAATATTTCGTTATGTAAAGAACAACTTGATGAGGGAGAGTTGTACCTATCTTATTTTCTATTAGAACAAAATTTAAAAAATTAGCCCCAATCGAAGTGGCCAAAAATGTTTGTCGGTTATACTAAGAATGTTCCCATTAGAATCCCTCTCTGCTAATGAAGAGAAATCCAACTCATTTGAGAATTTATTCATTCTCTTCGAAAGCATACTTGTTTTTCAAAGCATATCACCCAGAAAAATAAGAAAATCATCATGAACCTACAGATGTTTTATAATAATACATTTTTAAATGTATGTATATTATAAGCTCTCTTCTAGTGGAGTAATTTCTTTACCCCACGTAACAAAGGACAACTTACGAATAATTCGTAGTTGTTAAAGAAATCATAAATGAACTTCTCTTCTGGGGAGGTCGCTTTCCCGAACTTTTCTACAGCAAGAGGAATAACAAAGGCCACGACAGCGTTTCATGTTGTACCAAAACCAAAGCCTTGGCAGGACAAAGGAGAATGACGTATAAAAAACGAAGAGGAGCGGATGCTACCCAGAAAAAGAGCGAGGGATTTTGAGAGAAGGGAAGGGATGCATTTAATATTATTATTAATTAGTTTTAGGGACTTTAAACTACAAAGCTCATTGAAGCCCTTGAGTGCAGATTTGATGATTCGACGATCAGATAAATGAGGGAGAAATAATGGAAAGGGAGGCAGAGCAAATAGGAGAATCCTGAAAAACCCTGCCAGAACTTTCTTTGTCCCTCTAAACTCCATATGGATTAGCCGGGGATCGAACTCGGTCTCTAGACGAGGAAGGCGTACACGCTAGCCGTTACGCCCCTTGGAAGGGATGTAGAAAAAGATCAGAAAATGTACGGAGAGACGGAAGGATGACGAGAGAAAGAGAAGGCGTGAGTTGGGTCGAACCGCGGCAGCTCGAACCGGGAATCCCTGGCGGAAGTACGTCGGCACGCTAGGGCGATCGCGCTTCCTTCCCCCGCTCCCCATTTCGCGCACCGCCCACTTCATCCCTCCCTCTATTTCCACCCTGACCCGCCCTGCCGTGACCCTCGTCACACCCCGCCTCTTCTGTCTTATTCCCTCTCCCCCGCTCTCCTTTGCTCTGTTCTCCCGCCTCTCCCCTTCTCGCAGCACCGCCCTCCACCCCCACCCCAGGGGAATTCCGTCAAGCATCCATCGGCATCCCATCGCTTCCCGTCAGAGCTAGACGGTTCTCAAGAAGCAACTGGAGGCCCCGAGTCGCGTGGAAACAGACAAGAACAACTTCTAGATGTCGGAGCTGCCAGCGACTTGCGGAAGTTTTGCATGCGGAGAATTGCAGACGTAAAATATAACCATAAATCGCGAAGTTACAGAAACTAAACTCTTAAGGTGATTCTTGCAACAACCAAAAAAAAGGAACTGTTGCTAGAAAATGTGACGTCGCGGAGAAGTGTTACCATGAGGCAAGCGAAATATGGAATGACGAGCTCTCAAGGAAAAGTATACGTTTTGTCTACGTACTCTGAAACTGTTCTTGGGAATGAACGGCGATGATGACAGAAAGAAAATGGTGATGTTTATAAAAATTAGAATAAGTGTGAATGCTTCTTTGTATTTTTTTCATTTTCTGTATATACTGTATATACACTTGTGCGCCTTTGATTATACAAGTATTCATGACTGACATGGAGAACCGATTAATTTGAAAACCTAGATCCGGTATTAAACAATATTTATACCTATTATCATCTAGGCTCACAAACGTACTCAATTTTAGAGCACATTTCAAAACTCGTAGAATTTTGGAATAGAAAGTGAGGCAACGATTATTTGGAACTTACATTTCCGGTGTAATGGATATTGAACTATTATAAACAGGAAATTTAACCAGTTATTATCTATATTGAATTCTGACCCAATGCGACTCTACCCGAAGCACAAGAGGCAGCAAATAGAAATTGCTCTTTGTATTCAAATATGCATACGAACAAAAATCGAATGAACAAGAAGGCCACGCATCCAAAAAGATACCGAAGGTATTAACGCTTAACGCTCGCTCACTTTAATTATTGAAAATTCTTAAAAGAGGGGTTTAGGACTGGAATATCTATGGAGCAAATGGAACATGAATATCCATCGTTCAGAATTCAGCATATACATTCTTCAATTACTTCGATTATATGACAATAATTATTAGGTCATACAACACAGTATGAATGATATTTTCAATTGTACCATATATCTAAAAACTATAAAACTAATAATAATTAAATTAAGTGAAAGCATTTCCTACTTTTATGAAAATTCTCTCTATGCGTTTGAATTAACTATTATCTCGCAGTTCAATTATTCCTACAGGAATACACCGCGTCATAATAGCATAATTTATCACAATATTGAAGCTTAATGGTACGACCACTCTGAAATTATGAAATGTTCCATTCTTTGATAACGGAGATTATATGAAAAATTTGCGTCCATTAACCTATTTACTTAAAAGGATAATGATTATATCAAATAATGGAAGAAACGCTTCAAAAACATCTTCCACTTTGTATTCAACGTATAATTAATGAAGTTCGAACCAAATACAGAAGTTTATTGAGCCACCATATGGTCTTTTTTAAACGCTTACCAAACGAATTCAATCCTCTATTCACATGCACACGTTTCACGGAAAAATAGAACGTTTAAATAATTTGTCAGTGTATGGCCATCGTGACACTTGTGATACACACACACACACACACACACACATAAAAGAGATAATCAGGAAAGAACATATTTTAAGCGACGACATTACTTCGGCCCCCTTTTATCGTTGAAGCAATTTTGAGGACTTGTACGAGGGCTTAAAGCATAAAAAGCCTCAAAGTGGGCAAGGCGGTGGGGCAGCAGGGGGACGCGAGGCGTGGCGAGGCGGCGCGGGGCGGCGCGGGGCGGGGAGGGGAGGGAAGCAAGAGACGGAGCCGCAGCCACCGCCTACGCCGCCAGCAACACGCCGCGGGAGGACGACCTGGGGAGGGGCGCGGCAGAGTGACTAAGGGGCGTTCCCCAGAGGGATCCAAGCACGTGGAGTGGAAGGGACTCGAGGAGCAGGAGGAGGAGAGGAATTTTGAGAGGCGCATACAAACACGTACATCCCCATTGCACAGAAACCCGAGCGGAGAAGCAGTGGTGTAAAGGTATTTCCTCATCAACTGAAGGATTTTTTTTTTTTGCCTTTACTGCAAATAGTAGGAGCATTGGGAATAAAATTCCATTCTGGGAGACATGCTACGGATACATTGTGGTGGCATTGAATCCATGCGATCTCGGGAGAATTGCTGAGATTGCTTATCGAGATCTCTTATCAGATTTCTGCGTACATGTGTGTCTCTTAGGAATGTATATTGGTAGTTATAGGATATGTTCAAAGCGAATCTTTCTTCATCGTGATCTACGAGGTGTGACTGAATAGATAGATCGTGATATATCACTAGGCTTTTATGGGCAAATACGCGTACATTGAAGTGCGAGCTAGCAAACAGATGCATTACGAATAGTAAAAAAGAAATCTCTACTCCTTGTTTCTATTTCGAGTACCACTCTAACATTTTTGTGATTTATTTTTATAAAATTCTCTAATAACGTTCAGCATTTCTAACTTGTGCAACATATCCATGATTTTTAAGATTAAATAATCTCGACGCTCAGAGTTTCTTCAAAGTTACCAATTGTATTAAACTAGTACAAATGGAATGTAACTGAACTTCACAGTATGTTGCGGAGGACTTGGTTGCCTAGTACCATAATGTAGGGAATACGAGCAGGAAAGAAAAGCAGATGAGTAATGACTCAACGTGTCGCAGGTGGGGGAGGGGGACGGAGGACGAAGAGGGAGACAAGGCTCCAAACACTGTCATTACTCGCACCCCTTATCCCATTATCAATTATAGCGTCGTCACTTCTATTCCGTAATTATCACCAAGCCCTCCACAACCACCCTGACAAGTGCAATAACACACTCTCCACCTATTACTGACATGTTCGCCTGATCATAAATAATCACCAACGGTAAAGTGGGGGATTAAGACGAAATCAGATATTTTTTCACTTCATCGCATCCGTGCTTTGACGTATTTTTTCCTCCTCCCTCTTCGCATCTCATACGTGCGCTCGCCATATCAATACTGTCAGACTTTCTGCATTACTTTAATGGAAATATATATGAAAACAACTATCCTGATGGCACATTAAATTCAATGTATACATGTACATTAGGAGGTAAGAGTCAAAGATTTATGGTCATATCTGGAATGAATGAAATGAATGAATGATCTTGATGGATTGGAGATAATGGATACATAATACGAATGGTGGTGGTGAGGTATATGAAGCAGGAGAAACGAGAGATCCTCTACATTTAATCTATATTGATTTTGATTTAAGGAACAAGTTTAATGTACAAATATATTAATCTTCTATTAATGGACAAGGTACATTACGTTTCTATGTACTTTAATATATTAAACTACATTAAATTTAATGACATTTCTGACAGTGTTCTTCTATTCCCACCCCATCTAGCCCGCTACTCGCGTTCGGGCCGTTTTCTTCCCTTCGCCCCCGCGGCGTCCGCCCTCCGCCGTCACATCCTTGGCCTCCGCTGCAGCGCGCGCTCACCCGTCATGTGCCATCGACGTATCGCGGGCGCCTCGTAAAGCGGCCTTCCGATGGGCGCGCCGGCCGGGCCGTCCTGGCACGGCGTTTGCCCTTTGTCGTGAATTTTCATGGCGCGCGACAGAGACGGAGAACCCCGAGCTACGATTGGGAGAGGTTAGTGGGCCCCCGACTCACCCCACGAGCAACGGGATCCCGGGAAGTGTGTCGCTCGTGATCTCGGTCTCGAATGGCGCTGAAGATCCGATGATGTTGCGGTTCTGTCGGAGAGCAATGAGATCGGCGGGTGGAACGGTCAATCCATCGCTCCGTCCTGACGCTCAATTGATTAATTAGTGATTCCGGGAACGTCAACTACTGAGGTCCAGTAAGTAGAGTCCCATAAGTGTAGTTCATGTTTTATCGTCGGGGGAGGTGGCGGTGATCTTTCCCAGTAGAGGGCGAGATCCAGTTCCGACCTAGCTCCCCTCATTTTTCTCCAATCGGGCAGCAAGGAACTGCACCGGCCGGGACAAGCTCTAAGTTCCTGACTGATTCCCCGACATGTGTGGTAGAGTGCACTGTGTGTGTGGTAGTGTGATTAGTGCAGGGGAGTATTTTATGTGGGGTAGTGTAGAGGGGTTAGGGTTGGGCAAGAAAGGGGAAGCGAAAGTGGCGCGCGGTCCGTGTCCTGTTTGTTAGAACTTCTCCGGCATTGGCCTTGTGTTGAGGTACAAACCACGGATATCTACCGATCAGAGTAGCCGGCCCCTAGAATTCTCCTCCAGATAACGCCTTAATTCGACCTAGTTATCGGTGTTGAAAATTCTGCCACGCTGCAGTGACAACAGTTGATGCCTTGAACCACCTAAGCTAGTCCGCTGAAAGAGTCACAATGGAGAACTATTGGGTGCGTTCCATTACCCGTTGTTTAAGGCACTGCTCTTAATCTGTTTGAAATAGATCAGAGGAAACCACAGGAACACCCGACCAGAACAGCCTACCTCCAGTGTTTGTACTGAAGTCCTGCTGCTGAAAATTCATTACCGTCTGGAATCGTCTTTTGGACCTCCGAAGTACGAAGCTTCATTTGCGGATTCCTGACTCCATAAGCTCTTGAGTTCGTCTGGGTTCTTGTAATTATCATTGATGTCTTGAGGGTGAGAAAGAAGTCACAGAGTTCACTCGTGAAGATGTAAAGGCTGAGAGTAATATGGATCTATAAATAATAATCATCATAAAACGTTCTCGACGTGAATATCTCTTTGTAGTAGCCACTGGGCTATAAATTAAAAAGAACGTTAATGTCATACGTGTGACAGTTTTAATGAAACACTACGGTCCAACTAGACGTTCCTGTTTACGCTTCTAGGTAATATTAAAATACCAGTGCACACTTACCCGATTATCGGTACATCTTTAACGAAGACACTTCCCTACAAAATGAGACACACTTCTGACCTGTTCTTGAACGACCCGACAGCACTTTGTGTTTTAGAATGGCTCCATTCATCTTATGCACTTCACTGAATCGTTTCAGTGCATCGTCAAACATTATTCTCTTTAGAAGAACATCACCATTCTGAAAGAACTTCAAACTGATCGTCATATATTATTGAAACTACAGGTGCTACAGAACGACACCGACTCTCTCCTAGATATGTTCTATTAGTTAGATTCCTTATCTCTTATGTCCGGACTAACCTTTCGGTTTTTCCGACCCCCGTCCTCTGTATCAGAATGTTGACGATGCACAGAAACCGAAAAGGATTTGGTGCCACTATGAAACTGTTCTGGTTTTTGGTGATTGCAATTTTTTTCAAAAAAACGTATAAATTTTGGTCCTCTCTATTACACGTTTGAAGTTTTATCACTCACGGGGGACCCAGACTTCGCAGTATTGATGATTCGAAATACGCAGAATCTTGGAATATAATTTACCTCTATTCCATTAAATTGAATATTTGATATTACGGTCAATTTAATACCATCGCGAATCTAGCTCTTTCTGTTTCTTAATAAACGGTTAGCCATATTATAATGTTGACCTCTCACAGATGTAGCGTGTGGGCGCATAATGAAGTAACGTTCAAAATGCAGTAAAGCATAATGAAGTAAAGTTCAGAATCTGGCCAGATCAGTATCTGGTTCCAATATGAAGCTATTTTAACTTTTAAAACAATGTGGACTAAAGTTTAGAATGTTCGCACGGGTCCACCTAGTTCAGCATTTTTAATGTAAATAATAGGCTATAAAGGCTGATCGCAATTTTCGCAACGGTGATCGAGATGAGGATCTCAAAGCGGTGTTTAAGCGCGGTCCCCAGGGAAATCACGGCATCCAGTCGCCACCCCGTAACACCCCTCCAACGGCACTACCACCGCTCCGGGCGAAAAGTAGTGGTCAATGACGTCTCGAAATTTTATCTGTCGAGAGGATACGCATAATGATGTAAAAACTTTAAAATGTAATGAAGTCCACAGTCAACAGCAATCCAGTTCAACCATTAATTCGTTTTTTGAATTACAATAAATCCTTTGGAAATGCTAAAATAATAATGAAATCATAAAAATTAAGTTCATTGACTTGATCAATATCAAAAATACTGTTCGTAGTAGTTAAATGTACACGAACTATTATCCCCATCTCAGCGCCGTATCAACAAGATGCCTAGCCAACATGATTCGGATATAAAATATTAGTCCCGCTAAATCTGGCAATTAATTGAGTCTTCATTTAATTGCTATTACTTATAATTAACTCTTGCATTCTCTCAAATTATTTTTCTTCGCGTCTGAACCTAATACATTGTCATCCTCAGATTACAAATTTGAATTTAATTTCAAAATGAAAAGTAAAATAATGAAAATGAAAATCCGAGTTGAGCTAGCTTGCAACCAAATCAAAAACTAGGGCAGCTACAACAAGTTTATTTTCGCATTATTTGTAACGGTTACGTAACATTATAATAATACTTGAACCTACCAAAGTTTTTCCCAACAATGAAATTGTTGCACTCGCTGAGTTTCGAACTCCATTTAGATTTACAAAACTATGAGAGTATTGGCTATACCAAATTGATCACATCGAAAAACCTTCCAGACGATAATTAAAAAGAATTTGACGAGTGCAACTCGTATTTAAAAAAAATATATGACAAAGATCGTCTTCAATAAAACGAAGGGAAAAAATCTTCAAATTGTAGTTGTAGGAATATTTTTTTTAAAGAAACTAGTAAAGTTACGACATAAATACGTCGTAAAGAAAAAAAGTCCATCCACAATGCAAACATAAATAAAAGCATGGTGTGAACATAAAAGTTAGGACTACATCCACAAGCGAACTCATTTACTATGCTTTCGCATAAGTATAACACGTAAGACATTAACTTAAAAGCTTCCAGGTTTCTTTGCTTATTCGTAATTAAGACATAATAAATGAACCAATCACAGTACGTGAACTCAAAATCAAGTATCGATATAGAGTACTCTTTAGCTTCTAGAAAACCAGGTGCGGAGACTCATTTTTAAATGCAGAAAACTAGAGTGTCTGTTGACCTCCGTCATTCTACGTCCGTCAGAAGAAAAGAGAAGTATAGCGGCTCAGAGTGTCCTCTGAATAAGTGACTTTCTGCACGGCGCCACAGCTGCCGCATTCATATTTTCCAGTGAGGGGGGGGGGGTCAGGCAAGGGAGCGGGTGGCTGCGGTTCAGATGGATGAGGTGCAAACAGAGCGGGTGAAGAGGATAGAAAGGCGATTCGATGATGGACAGCCGAGGTGATCGGCAATCCGAGTGAGGAGACGCGCGGCGGTCAGGTGATGAGGGGCGAACAGGTTGAGACAGAAACAGGCTTTAGAATGGCTCACTGACGTGTCACGTGATGAGTTAAGTCGGTGTAATTACGTTTCGCCATTGGCCAAATTGGGGGGGGGGGGAGTAATTAGTGCGGGATAGATGGGGTCATTGTTCATAGCTGCGTTGATAAAGGAAAATTTGGAGAAGCTTTTACGTTGAAAAGTCTTCTGCAATGAAATATGGACAGTTATCAGAACTGATCTTGGTCACTCTTACAGTTTAAAGACTTTGAAGGATTGTTTGCCAATTAACGATTATCTGTATCTGGATTTTACTCGTTTATTACACATTTGCGTGCTACAAAGCAATGGTGTTTTGCTTGCCCTAAATCTTGACACCTCCGGCAGTGAACAATACAATTATTTCTGAGAAGTTGAGTATAAAGAATAAAGAAAAATAATTTGGTATTCTTACACAGTTTTGCAAGGTCGTTGGTGTCTACCTTCTACGGCACACAGCGACATTGGAGACCTCGGTACAAACGGAGAACAATCAGAGTACCGGCCTCGGCGAATTGTGATAAGAAACTTATTTCGAAAGTGAAGTACCATTAAATTTTTTTTTCAGGAAGAGAAATAATTGACATTTATCCTTGTAGTTTCCGATATGATTAGATTGTTTTCGGGCACCATTTAATATACGAGAAACGCTACTTTTGAACACAGTATTTGACATCATGATGAAGAAGTGTCTTAAAATTATATTTATTCATAAAATAGAAAATAAATCCAAAAGAAGATACGTCACTTTTGAAATAATTCCACACTGACTTCTTGTTCGGGGTCGTCCGTAGAAATATTATGTAATACGGCACATTTAACCTTGCAGTTTTGATTAAAAATAGTACGATGCTCGTATGATGCTGTTAATTTGTACTGCTAAAATAATGAAATTTTCTTTAGCTATTAAGAGCAGTAGTCACATGTGATCCGCAATTCTTAAGAAGAGTCGTAATGTTATTATCAATCTACTTTTAGATTTAACCGAGAATTTTTAATAATTTTTACCACTTGTAGAAAAACTGGTGGAAGTTTTGTATATTTCTGAGCAGCGAGGAAGTCGTCTGAATCCAATTATTTGCTATTAACGATGGCGTAAACCGGTTGGAAGTACTTTCAAGTTGGCGGAAAGCATTGGGTTCGAAAGCATGTGGTGTAGATATCCTTTCTGCGACACCTTTAAGCTCCTTCGTCATTGAATCGTTTTCGCGATTATGATGGAGGATATTATGATAACTTACCATGAGCGATGTAGATAGAGAGCCTCTGGAGTTGATGCTTTCATGTTGCATGCCTTTGATAATCATGAACACTTGGCCAGACGCCCCACGCTCGGTAGTACACAGCACATAACCACGATGTTTACTCACTGGACTATTGTAGCACACTGAGTTGTTTTCCAGCTTACAGCGCACCGAAACTAGAGAGCGTTGCTGTCCGGTTCGTATACAATGGCGGTTCTCAATAGAATCGTTCGTAAATTGAAACAATCAAGAGGGGTCGTCTTCACCAATTATCAAAGTAAAAGCTAGTGACAATAATTTGTTGTCAAGGATGTGAAGGAAGTTTTAAACAACTTCGACAGTTTTAATATTATAGATTAAAAATGTCTATTATGACCGAAGACGTGTGGTCCACGAGACGTCTCCTATCTCGTTATTATATTTTTAACTCACCTGAAATACCACGAAGTTGAATTCAGAAATATAAGTATAATTATTAATTTCAACTAATCACACTTCGAGATTAACAGAGAAAATTAAGAAGGCAATGGCACTGCTTGTAGCTGTGAAAGTGGCAATTACGTTTTAGACACGAGAGAGTGGTAATAATCTAAGAAAAAGGCTTTAATACAGTTAAATGTGTTTGAATTAACTTTAAACATATGCCAAAGATCTATTATTTATCATCAGAATTATTTGCACAAAATATGGTGTATTTGCAATAATATTCATTTTCAGGAATAACTTTTACAATTAATTGAATAGGTACATTTTATAGTCGATGTAATTTATTAAAATAGCACTGCAAAGTGTTGATTCAAAGCAAAGTTCTTACTTAACGTTTTTCTACATCGAAATATGGAATTGATTCGAGTATTAAAAATTTCTAGTTTAAAAAGTTTTGGGAAACTGCAAAAATTGATGTAAAACTCTTCCGCTTTTCCGGTATTCTTAATGTCCGAGTCAATAAAAAAGCATCCAACACCACTATTCATTCTGAATAAGCAAAAAATCCCAAAGTATATCAGAAATCATTGTTGAAGTTTGAAGCTGCCTCTTTTTGGCTCCAAAGCATGCGAATGTCTGTAATGTGTTCGTAGGAAAAACATTTCATAAAATAGAAAACTTCTTTTTAGTGCACAAAATAGAAATAACGATAATTCTTATAATAATATGTCATTACAACACTGCAAATGCGGTATATCATGTTAGTTACCAAAATTCCCTCCTCATGCTCCGATTTAGCATCACAAAAATTCTTATCAGTTTCCTCTGGCTCTCTATCTGTCACGGCATTGTTCCAAAGTATTGTAGAACCAAATTTCGTTTTGCCTGAAATACGTCTTCTTGAACACTGTAACGTATTTAGGGCCGGTTTCACCACGTCCGCTTAAGATTGTTAAGCGAGGCTTTAGCAAAAACAAGCGAGCTTAGGTCAGAATAGCGTTTCACCGTGGTTCGTAAGCGTCGCTTAGCATTAAGCTTTGTACATAAGCGCTCGCCGAACGATCGCTTAAGGGACGTAAGCCGGCGTAAGGAGACCAAAGAAACATGTCGGAGAGATTATGTGCAATTGCATTCGGTGACGACGATCACGTTTTTGAAGATAGAATCTCTCCACCTTGGCGAAGTAGATGGATCCGAGAGAGGGAAAATGTCTTCGAAGACTCCGATGAAATTGATTTTCAGTTTGTCAGCCTCTCGAGGTAATAGGCTTTGACAATCAGGATGAAGATCAGTCATTGTCTTGACTGGTGTTTTATTTGGAACGTCTACCGTACTTAGTTCCTAAATAACCGATAGAGCAATACTTTCACTTATCATATTCCTTCCATCAAGCTGTCATCATAAACAAACCCATTGCATTTTGTAATGCAATATTTGGACTTGCCTTTGCCTCCAAAACAACAGGACAGGATTCACCTTAAATAGGCCCTCAAAATCTCTACAAAATGTGTATCTTATTTTGGTTTACTTCAACTACTAAGAATAAAAGGATTGTGATTGCTCGTATCGGTTAACACGAGATAAATATCAGTCTTTCTTAGGGCAAACCAAAGAGCAGCTTCATGACAAAGTTATTATAAAAGGAAAAAATGTTGAGTTGCCTCATTACTGCACCAAAATTGTCAATAGAAAACGTGATGGAGAGATTTGTCGCAATACGGATAAGATCACAATACAATTACTTCGAAGCGAAATGCAGCAAAATAGAAAAATAACTTAAACAAATACTACAATATTGGCTGTTACTACGACGTAATGATAACAATAGTCTTTACGTCCTCAAAATACTGAAAAATAATACTACTATAATGAACTAAAAAATACAAGTAGTTTATATCGTTGAAACTTCGAGAAACATCTATCTCCGCACGTGATACTTGATTTCTCTGCACGCGTCACATGAGTGGTCAAATAAAGATTTATTTTTTCTACACACGATATTAATGTAAGATTTCCCGGTAGTATATTACTCTACATCTTTTCGTTTAATTCGGTAACATGGTGTTTATCAAGCGATACACCAGTGACCGAAATGAAGCTTAACATCAAAGGGGGTGGTTGAGTATTGGCATCTCTCTACCCTAGTCTCTTAATGCTATTTCTTAACTCTAAATAGGGGTCCTAGCAAAACACATCTCAAATTTTTTCATTAAATTACACTCTTGTAAGTTTTACTCGTATTTAACTTCTAATATATAACCGGTTTCAGTTCTACGTATTATATCTACCTTGCCGCAGTGATTTCTAACAAACGTGACTATTCCTTGTCATATCGACCAATACTATCGACCATGACTCATTCAAGGCAGCGCTTGAGATTAAATTTAGTTTGATCATGCACCAAACGTCTACGACGCCATCTGCGTATGGAAAACAAGAGTAATTGTGTTGAGGCATCTGCAACACAAAATAAGGCACGCAGGTAGTATGTTTGCAATAACACAAGCGATAAAAACATAACATGTTTTCGTTACCAAACAAACCCGTTCATAGACTGATATGAGAGAATCGCGTCAGAACGGTAGTGATGATGATCAGTGACATCTCTTATAACGACAGTGATAGCGAAGGTACCAGGAGGCCTTTGAAAGAACGTCAAAATAAGAGATAGATACGGTAGCGTTGGCCGCAGCGGTGATGGTGACAGCGTCGGTGTCGGCGGAGGCAGAAACGTATGGAGTGGAGGCGATGCGCCGTGGCAGTGCGGTAGGGGCGGTCAGTGCCCCGCTGCCGCAGCCCGCCAGGGGCGCTGCCGGCGGCGGCGGCGGCGCGGCGGCGGCGTGCCTGTTGCCCGGGCGACGGGGGCGGAGCGCGAAAGACGCGGTGCGGCACCGCCGAAGGTCAAGGGTCACGCCGTTCCGCGGCCACGTCGCCCCCCCCCCACCGCTTCTTCGGCGCAGACGGCCCTCCGCGCCGCATCCGCACTCCGCATCGAGGGGCGCCGCCACTCCGCTGCGCCCTTCAGCGCGCGCGCGCCCCGATTCGTCGATCAGTCGGCCCACTCGGGTTCGCGGTCGCGGGTCGCTTTGGATTACATGTCTTGCCTTGCTCGTTCACAACTTCCACTCTTTCTTTGAGTTGCCGCTAACAACCATCTCACAGTCTCGTCTTCTGGGAAATTGCTTCATTGCCAGGATTTCTGCTTTTCACCATGTTCCTTCACGTGCCCTAAAAAACTGCAAGAGATGCCTCGTAGCTTTTATGACTTTTGGGTGGTTGGTTGGATTTTTGTGTTTTTTTAATGTCGTTTCTCGTGGTTCATACTATCCATTTCATAAGTTTTATTAACTACTATATTTTTTATATGCTTCTTCTTGTGATTTTTATCAAATGTAACACTATCACAGCTTCTTTCCGGAGAAAACTCTCCTTCCCCCTCATTCTCTTCTTCCCTCCCCCTCTCTCTCTCTCTCTCTCTCTCTCTCTCTCTCTCTCTCTCTGATTTCTCGTTCTACGTTTCATTCGCTGCTCTCACATTCATCCCTTCACTTCATCATCTTTTCAGCGATTTCTTTTCCCGGCTCCAATTCCTTCTAGAGCCAAGTACTGCTATGCAGACCTCTCGGCAGCGCCTTGTGCCGAACGAAAGAATGCAGACCCACATTCACGTATTCATCATTCAGAGAGCCCTGTTTACTCCATGCCCAAGCCGCGCCAAGCGTCGAAGGGGCTGCGGGACCGTCATTATGCAAGGCGCAGCCACTGCCTCCGCCGCTACAGCTATCGCCGCCGATGCAGTCGCAACCGCCGTCGCCTCTGCTCCCCCGCCAACTATGCCATTTCCACCCCTTCCTCCGTCTCCGCCGCCACCATCACCCCTCCCGCCTCTGCCGCCACATCAATTTACGCCATTTCCGCCTCAAACTCCACCTCCGCCGACACCACCGTAGCCACGTCTCCCGCTTCCGCTACTCCCCGACACTTCCCCCGTCTCCGCCTCCTCCTCCATCTCCGCAGCCTCCACCACCACAGCCAACACTCTCGCCTCTATCGCCAGAGCCGCCACCGCCGACACTACTTTCCCTGCTGCCACCGCAAGCGCCGTAGCATGTCGCTGCCATCGCGACAATTCCAGAGACCGCCGTCACCATCCCATCGCCGCCACTAAACCCACTACCGTCACCATTCCCTCTACCCCCGCCGTCCCCACTACGAGCGCCTCTGCCGCCCGGGGGCCTCTTGGCCCGCCGCCAGCCGCGTAGTGCCCGTCGCTCCCCGCCCCCGCGCGCACCCCGCCGCTCGCGTTCCCGGTGCTATCAACAACCCCCCTCAGCGGCGGAGGCGGGGTTCGAACCGGAGCGCCAAGCGCCACCGGCGCTGGCAGCGACCGGGCGGAGCCTACTCTGGCGGCGGCTGGGCCCGGCGTCGGCTGCTCCGCCTCGCCCTTGACCGCGGGCAGCCGCGCCCCCCGGAAATATCCCCCGTTGCTTCCCGGCGCTCGCCGCTGAAGTTTCTAGAGCTTCCGAGGTGAGACCTGACAAGTGTTTACAAACAGTCAAGCTGCGTGGGTGTACTGTACCCTCGAGCAATGTCGATAGCGGTCACTCGCGAAAGACGTATTGTTCCACTAGACGTCGACTTCGCTTAGATCGAGTTGCTTGGATTTCGCCATTAGCGCATCAGAACATAAGTAGGAGCTTAAAAGTGTTTGATTTTATTTTACGAATCTACGTAGTAATGAGAAAGTATTGTAATACTGCAGTAAAATCTGCTATTTTTTTCATTAGAAAAAACTCATATTTTGGAACCCTTATATCGAAAAAGTGGATAAGTTCATTCCTATATCAGGAAATCAATCTAATGCGTTATGTAATCAGAATCCGGGTTTGTGGTTCTTTAATACCGAAACATTTGTCCGTGCGTCCGTCCGTTATCAACACTAGTGGTTCATATTACATTATCAGCGGCGCAACACTGTTTTATATTATTTTCTCCAAAACTGATATTCCCTGATCGATCTTGCAACACCTGAGACCATGTGACTTTAAAACACATATTTTTATTTTTCGATGTACCTTACATGAATTCCTAGGAATATATTCATTTTTTTTAAATAGCACCGTTTTTTAATATTTTTCCCAAAAATAAAAAGTAAAAACGGCATGTAAAAAATGTTGCGTAAAAATGTAGCAGCCTCTCGTTGTCCTTAAAGGCTGAATGTTTGATAACTGTTAAGGTTCAAAATATTTTCGGCGTCTTCTTACAACTATAATATTGAATTCTGAGATGTTTTCCTAATAAAATCTATTATTCAAAACTTATCTTTAAGTTAGGTCAGTTTTTTTTAACATATGAGCACTTTTTTGCGTAATTTCGAGTGAAATATAGACAATTTTAAAGGCATAATATTTCTGCAACATAATGACGAATTAGTTTACTATTTCCTTTGGTCTCGGTTAGCGATTCGAACTTGCCATATACTCTTGCCAGGTGACATCTATCGCCACCCAATGTACAAAATAAAATCTTAATTTTTCTATTTCCTAATAGTAGAATGAAAGTATTATTTTAAGAACATTAAATAACAGTAAAATGTCGTCATAAATGGCAATATTTTTTGACAAATTTGGAGCTGTTTTTGAGAAGATGGTATTTAAGCGCTACTGTAGATTCAAAATGTATAACTTTTTTACAGAAAATTTTTGAGTTTTCGCAAAAACTCATTAAAAGTCATTTGAACCACATTAACTCACAAATACAATAGTGTTTACAAGTTAGTAAATGCACATATTAACGTTTTTTGACAAAATGGCGTTTTAGCATTTATGAAAATGCGGAATTTTGAGCCAGTTTGGAGTGAGTTATGTCAATAAAGCCATGTCTTTTTTTTTTAATTTTAGTAGTTTCCGCTCAATATTGCGTGCAATATTTGCAATTTACAAAAACTAAAAAAACAAGATCAAAAAGAGCTCCATATTTTTCTTTAAATTTTTGGATGGGTAGTGCTGAATGCATTCTATAAAGTGACATAAACATCATGTTGCTCTATTCTTTTGTTATTTCAAAAACTACAATAGTGTATTTATTAGTTGTTTATATTAGCAGCAATATTTCTGAGTACATGTGCTTTAAATAATGTCAGATAAAGTTTCTCAAAATTTATTTGTTAACATTCTTGAGACGATGCGTAGTTGAGCAGAGCAACGTTGAGAGAAAACTGTATAGGAAGTCGAGGGACGACACCTGGGTGCCACTCTGCCTCTGCCATCGAAAGGTCGACCAATCCCGTGGAGCTACTCTGTTGTAGTCACGGTAAACAGGGCTCCGAACGATCGGTGACTGAGAGAGTTTACAAACAACGAATGAGAACAGAGAATTCAGCTCCATGCCGAAGAGACCCGTAACCTTTCGAAACATCAAAGAACTTTCAGGGCAATGTGAATCACAAGCCCCCGATTCAGTTTGTACGCAGGTTGCTTGAAATCCATGAAATGTATTGCTCTTTGCTACTAGTGGAACATTGCACTAATGAAATACGCTCAATTTACAGAGCCATCTTACATATTGTGATGTTTATGATGATATGAACAGTACTGAATTTAACACAACAATTCTGACAAGCGAAATTCAAGTCTTGCAGTTCAGGACATTCATTCTGAGCAAAAGTCTAAGAATTTTCCTAAATTTGTAAAAGGAATATTTATATTACCATATTACTATCAAAATTGCAATATATGTATTTGGTAGCTGACACTATAGTAGTGCTAAAATTTTAAATGTTTGATCTTTTCAAAATATTTTTCTTCTTAATTTTGACATACGTAACCACATCTACACCTTTTTATCTTAGTTTTGTTTTACATATTGATTAGCATTTGTTTCAATTGATTTTCACAATCATGAAACCAAACTCGCCATAATAAAAAAGTACTTCGACTAATACAATAAACCGAAATGAACTGAGTTTTGAAACTGATGCAACGCTCAAGAAGTTGGCGTAAGATAAATATTGCGAAATGAAATGAAAAACTGAAACGTCCATTTAAATGTTCGGTACATCAGTCTTTTGTTTATCTATAACTTAGGGTTCTAATTAAAGCACGTGACATGGGGAAACAGTTTTCTTTCTCTGAATGATTTAAGTTGACACCAGGAAAGCCGTAAGTTTTTCACTCCGCGTTTTCGCGAGTGTTAGCTCCGGTCTGGAGGAGAATGCGTGGCGGGTTGCCTATTGGAACAGACCCAAGGCGCTGCACTGCGGGACGATGACGGGTCGGAAACAAAAGAGAATGAAATGCAAAAGAGAAGGTGACGATCTCGTTGTAAGGAGTAAAAAATCGCTTAGGATACAATTCTTTGTGCACTGACGACCTTTCTTTCTGTTTTAATGAACCTGTTTCTTCTTGGGTCATTAGTCCAGCAACGTCACCTAGTATTTTAAAGTCGAAAGAAAAAAAGAGGGAAAAACGTTCGTCGTGACTAAAAGTTGCACAATGCAGCGAGAACATGAAGATGTAGTTAATAGTTGTTTTTCACAAACGGAGTAATCTATGGATATATTTCAGTAAAATTCAAAATATTTTCAAAATTTTAAACGTCTGCTCTAGACATCCGTAATTCGCAGGAGTTTTTCGTATCTAATATATTTTAGCGTCTCGTTAAATCATTTGTCAGGAAAGATCATCCAGCCACAGAAACATCATAACTAGCAAAAAATATTACTCAGACTGTACTTAAACAAGTTCCTCACAAATAAACTTTTCTCTGACATGAGTAGCGAAGGTTAACTTTTCATGCAATTAACTACTGCACGAAACTGCTTAAATTTGCAGAACAGAAAACAAAACTATGAGAAAAGTTTTTGAACTTTTGAAACGAAGTGGTGATTAAACTGTCATGGTTTTTTTTTTTTTCACGGATCAATATGTTAAAACTTTTAAGACGTATAAATGTTGAATTGTTCCATTTTCTAACATATTTCATCAATAAATTCTCGGATTTTTAATTTGAGCAAACATCTAAACAAGCTCATTTATCACCTCTTGTAATGCCTATTGCAACCCTCTCGAGGCGGCCACGCAGATTTATTTGTAACCGCTGCCGTTATTTGTGAACGCCGGCATCGAAGCACGAACCTCTCGGGCGACAGAAGACAGGCGCCTCCGCCCACCTTTCATTCCACGAGCGCGCTCTCACCTGGGGACGAACGCGATATTTCAATTTAGCCACTGACTTGTTGCGGTCGCCCGCCCGTTTCGTGCCACGCTACGGCTCCGGCTCCGGCGAAAAGTAAGGCGATCGAAGGGCGGGGCCGGGGCAGGGGCAGGGGCGGGCGCGCGGGAAGGGCCAGCGGGGAGGGGGGGCGCAAGGTGTAGGGCGAGGGTGGACCGACGGAAGAGGACAGAGACGGTGGCAGTTGCTGCGATGGCAAAAGGTCGATCTCCGTTCAAGGACGGAGGAGATGGGAAATTAGACAACAGTTGTGACAGGAGTGAAGAAACGAGACGTTGAATTTAGGTCGAAGATAGTTAATTTAAATCGGAGAAGTGAAAGAATCCGAGGAGAATAATTCGTTCGAAAAACATTGCTCCGAACATTGCAATTAAGTGAATATTGGTCAAGTTGAGTGGAAACAGTGGTTTTGACAAAAAATGCGTTCTTTTCGTAACATCACTTGGGTTACTTAAATAATTAACATCACCAATTTCAATATTCATTATCAGGTGACGGTTACAATTGTTAACATTTCTGATGACAATCCTATCCTTCGGTTATCAATAATTTGTTTCGAAAACACTAAATCGTTTAGAAGAAATGTCATTTTCCACATGTCAACCTTATTACCTCTCAAATCATTAACAATAATAAATTATTATTAATTAAATTAATTATTATAAATTGAATTTTATTAAGCAACTACTAAACTATTGTTGGGAGTCATTCACTTCCTGTCATCTTTATCTCGTTTTCCAGCCCGCGTTTATATTTAGAATATTCTTCATATTTTCAATCAACACTGTTCAGTAATCCCCTGAGATAAGTAAAACGTATTATGATTACTCCCCTAATAATAGAATTACACTTTTAGACAAATGTCACCCTTAACTCAGGGTTATATAGAGAAATTGTTCAGCCGGAAGAAAATTGCCATGTTCATTAGTAAAATCGATCGCTGAGGTTTAACTCACAAGTGACATCATTCCTGAATGCAGGTCACACTTTCTTTTCATATTAACAAAAGTTCGTAGAGCAAAGAGAAGATCAATGCACGCAGTTAGAGAAACGTAAAAAAGTGAAGTAAGCCCTACGACCATTACATACGTAATACGCTTTTCGTTCTTCCCCATTGAAGCCTTATGTAAATTGCCGATCTCTCGGTATGTCTTCTTCTCTCTATCTCCCTCTCTCTGTCTCTCCCTCTCTGAAACTTTGTATTTCTCTTCATCTCCCTGCCTCCTCTCTCTCTCTCTCTCTCTCTCTCTCTCTCTCTCTCTCACACACACACATACACACACACACACACACACACACATATACACACACACGCACACATCCGTTGGACTCGCGGCACCGACCTGCCAACGAGCCGTCACGCTCGACGGTCTGGAAGTCCCCTCGCGAGAACAAGTGCCGCTCGTTCGTTGACGCGCGGTGGGGCCGTTCCGCGGGAGGAAGTAGGGCGGGTCGGGAGCCGAAACAAGGTCGAGTGGCGGGAGAGATCGCTCAAGGCGGCGAACGAGCCGAGCGGAGCGCCAGGCACCAGGTAGCGCCAGTAAGCTCACGAGTCTCCGCCGCTCCCGACGTCATCACCGCCACTACCAAATCCCACGTCGACGCGGTTGATGCTTGCAGTCACATCGCCGTTTCCGGCAGAACACCCGAGCCAAATCTGCCTCCACACACAAGATGTGCCTTTTCTAGTACACTCCTCTGGCAGTATTCTAGCTCGCGCAGCTTTTTTTTTTTTTTTTTCAGAGAGTTTTCAGGGACCCGGGATCGACTCATGACCACTGCTCTTATCCTCAAGCCCGTGAGTGTCCAATACATCGATGGATTGGTACCCGGATACCAGCAAAGCGATGAGGAAATCTACCCACAACCTGAATGAGGCCACCTCGATAGTTTGAGGCTTAGTAGCTTTTCGGGTTTGGTATCGGATTTGTTGGCGCCACTCACTGTGTTGGAACTTCTAAAAACCCAGGAGTATCGAACCCTGACATTAAGAATCGACAGCCCAACCAGAGGCCATCTACAGGGCGCAGAGCATTCAGGCCGTTTCCGTTCTATTCACGATGTATCACCGGGAACACTGCCCCTGAACGGGAATTCTCAATTTTCCCGCCGGAATTTTTATATGTGAGGACCGAGACCATGGAGTCAATTACACCCGCGAGGATCTTTTATAATGCCAAATCGTTGTTCCTGTTTCTCTAAACCCTTTACCCCAGACATCTCTTCGGTGCATCCAAACCCTCCAACCTTCCAATTTTGAACTACAGATTACTTCCAGCCTTAATAAACATATGCGACTATTTTTTGTATTTTCATGCTAGTGCCTAAACCTCATGGCTTTATCCAAAATGAATTGCTGATTTTGATGGGTAAGAGATTATTAATGATCAATTATAATGGACATATTTTCAAGTGAGAGACAGGGGAAACGGGAGATCTTTGAACTCGATGTGACCACAATAAATTCAACATGTTTGGTACGGGATTTGAACCCGGGCCCCGCAGGTGGAAGGCGAGCGGTAGTCCGCTACGCCTTGAGTCCCCCCACAACATTGGCGTCAGCAACATTTTCGTTGCCTATTCCTCCATCTCCACCGGTCTCCCGTCGCGCCCGCGCCCCGCCGCCCCGCTTGGCGGGCCGCCAGCGCCGCTCCGAGGCGACTCCTGTACCGGGCGGCGATTGGCTCGCGCCGCGCCCCGACCCTCGTCTTTAGTACTCGGGCGCCCGCCAGCAATCACGAGGGGGCGCAGGCAACCGACGCGCCCACCCCTCTCCCACGCGCGCTCCAATTGGGACTAGGCCGCCATTTTCTATTTCTGCGCGAATTGGAGCCACGCTTTCCGCGCCGTTGAGTTAGTTATTTGCCTGTCTCAATAATACGACTAAAATGGGACCAGTATTATTATGGTAAAGATACGCGAAAGAATCATATTTTGTGTTACTCAATGATATTAAGACTATTTTATATATTTTTACTTTCAACCTTCTTGTAACATCCCCTTCTTACGTGTGAGGTAGAACACATATTTATTTATTTTTACAATCGCATCGTTGAATAAAAATATATTTACCTGATTTTGATTTTTTTTTTGGATTTGAATTACAAAACATCAACATTCACCAAGAAAATCATTAAGCATATATTACCAAAATTCATTCAAAATTTAAGTCATCTACGAAATTATCTAGCAAACTTGACAATATGTAATTTTTGGAGAGTATATAATAAAAGTAGTGTATTTGAACATTTCCAATCGTATTTTTCAAAAAGTTGATTTCAATTGATATAAAGTGTAGACAATTAATTAATTAGAAATGAATGAAATAAAATATTAGATCTCCCTGAAGATTCAGGCGAAAGATCTGATTGATAACCTCAAATTTACGCAAGACTATTTCTCTCGTAAATTGCATGTAATTGTTGTCAACATATTTTAATTAATTAAACTTAAGTTGTAATTAAGACCATCTACAGGTAACATATTTCTCCTTCGTAGTGAAGTAATGCATCAGATATGTTATCACTGCCCTACTTGTGTTTACGTGATCTCCGATCTCTAGTACAACCAAAGGGTTTGGGCGTTCATATTCACGAAACGAATTTTAAATCAGGCTGAAAACCAGTGTCTGACCTAAATCATCAGCGTAATTACGGGGGGAACTCCGGTTCTTTATTCCGTGCACCGGGCGCACGCTCTCCCAAACGCAGCGCTGCTCGGTGCCTTTCGTGCGCGCGCCTCTGGTTCGACCCGCGGCGACGCGCGCCTACCCCCTGGACTCGAGCCCCGCCCCCTGGCAGGGCCGGCGGCGCTGCGGGCGACTGCGGTGGCTGGCCTTCTGCGGCTCTCGAGGCGCCGCGCCGCGCCTCTGCAGCGCAGCGGGCGAAGGCCGCAGCGAACCTCCGCCGCCGCCCCCTCCCGAACGCCCTCTGCCATTGGCGACCCCCCGCCCCCCCCCGTCGGTCATCCCTCCCAAGGTTGTCGTCGCCACCTTCAATATCCCCGTCCCTTCTCGCAATCGCTTATTCAAATCTAACGTGATCACACCCGGAGAGGGGGCTCAGAGCATCAACTGATGTCACTGCAGTGTCTCTGAGCGGAAGGTATTAGATTCCAGTACCAATAGTGGGAAGTTTTTCGACACCAACTAGACAGCTAGGTCGGATACAGTAGTTGCCTGGAAGAGAATTCAAGCGGCCGGCTGTCCAATAAGCATTTCCCCTTGGTTTATCCGTTCAACACCAGATGAATGCCGGAGCAGTACCCTACCAAACAGGCCACAGACCTCGTGCAATCTTTCCTTCCTCTTCCTTCACGAACCCTCAATCCTTACTTACACTCACTCATACTTAGATGCTCTACACGACCACAGATGCAGGGAGACCGTGTAGATTTGGTTTTGGCTGAGGCGGTGCCCCGTTGGAGGGAGATATCTGTTTGGAGGAAACCCATTAGCCAACAATACGTGGGCACTAAGTCACACCATCCAAAGGGGGAAGATCACCGCCACCTCTCGAGGAAATTTCATGCACTATACTTCCGAGACTAATTGCTTTAGCTGTTACCACCATCCTTGCCACTCGATCACCATTATCTGTTTACAATATATGTATTATATGTTTCTTAAATAATGTACGTATTCCTACGAATAACTGCATTTTTGGGATTGTAGTAATGAATATTTTTGTATTTAGTCTCATGAGAAGTTTTCAGAAGCTTAGCTATAGTCATCATTGGTTCTGCAGCCCCCAAATCGTGAATCGACTATCACCCTGTCTCCTCTCTTTTACAAATAAACTACTGTTACTGTTACCATAAAACTCGCATGACCTACTCTCAAAAACAATCTATTGCAAACACCAAGATGTACTTTTAATCGGCTCCATAATGGTCTCTAATTACCTCACACTCCGCCCTCCCTCCACGACTACACAACCCCCTCAGCTTTCTCCGTCGCCCGGTCTCCAACAACTCTATTACCTCGCTGGCTTAATCGCGCCCGTCGCCTCCCGGTCCACTCATCTGCACCTCCCCGTTTCTTTCAATCCGCCTCCCCGGTACGGCCCTCGCCGCCGCTTCCCCCACCGCCGCGCGCGTCGCGTCGCGCCCCCTCCAAGGGGACACGCCCCCTCCGCATCGGCCGCGTGCACCCGCTCCGCAGCGCAGACGCCATCGCCGCTGCAGCAGCAGCAGCGCTGAGCTCAAGGTCGAGCTACGAGAGGAGGCGGAGAAACTCACCTCCCACTTTGCCCACTCGCTAATGGCACACTGCAGAGACGTTACGACAAATCTGCGCGAGTACTTACAGAAATTGGATTTGCCTTTTTATGCAAAGTGAGATTGAGTTGCTGCGAATCACAGGAACGTGCGAGAGTCAAAATTATCATTCCATTCAGGTTATTAATATCAAGCAGATGTGGTCTACTACTTTGTTCGAAAGTTATAATGTAAAATAATAGGTATTGAATAGGAAGCAATTTAGTTTGACAACATTAATCTCATATCGGCATTTTCTATTTGGAAAATGTTGACACCGCTAGAATGGAAACAAATGAACAATGCAGCTCTTGGTCAAATTAAAATGAGATTTGTGGATTTAATACTTAATAACACACGGAAATAAATATTGGTCTGTCAATCTATTTACGACTATTCCTTCTCATTATAAACTACATATTTCAATACGTTTGATTGTAAAGTTAAGTTATTCATCGTTCAAAGCGGTATAGTAAAAAAAGAAAGTAAGATGAATATGATTTCATTAACGGTGTGTATGCAAATTAAATTGCAGAAAAAGGTAGTACACAATGGGACGAAAAAAGTTTGAACTTTTTTCGGGAACAATTTTAATAAATGTTGGCTGATTTTAATTTTACGATATAAAACATTTATAAAGACACTATGCAAAAAAATTTAATTGCCTACAACTATGCACAATCAATATATTTAAGTATTTTTAGAACAAACTCACAAGTGTCCCGCTGTGTACCGCAGGTAGTACAGGGTGATGCACATGGCAGTTTCTTCGTCTATGTACTTCTTTTTTGAAACATACCGCTGGAAGGATGATTTTTAAACACCGAAACGCCGTGTTGTTCGTCTAAGAGATCCACCTTCTTATACAAAAGCTACAGTCAATGTCATGTCCACTTCTGTAAATCTGGCTAATTTTCGCTCTTTCAACTTTTGTGGCATCTAAAACAATGATAATTTTACTAATGGTTGTCTCTCAGGACACTTAATGTAACATTTAATATGACACCATTGATTACGAATACAGCAGTACATAGTGGGACAGTCCCACTGTGCACTTTTGCTTATTTTACCACTGTGTACTGTCCACGTGTTATTACGTATTCATCCACCACAATAAATACAACCATTTTAAACCATAGGTTAGAACTGCAGTTTAAACCTAAATAGTTATTTTTCATTACATTAGAACTCTTTTAAAAATTGTAGTCTCGCCATTTGTAATTTGATTCACAGACTCTTAACACAAATAACATTTGACGTCAAACAACACCAGCAGTATTATAACACGTCGTCACCTTGAACCCTAATGGCCAAACGGGATTCAGTGATGCAGTTATTTTGACTGCATTGCATGTAAGTGGTTTCAGTAGGTTGTCTTATTTTAGGCACGAAGTTTCAATGGTGGCCACAGTGTACTACCTGTACTTATCTAAAAGTTTCAATGTTTTGTTAGGTGATTTAGGAACTTAAATTTAACAATCGTTCATTCATCTGTTGAATCAAATCAACTTATATAGGTTTATTGGTGTTTGAACATCGACATTTGAATAAACAAAGAAAAAATTACGACCGTATAAAGACAAAAAATACTAAAACCATACATAAAATACACGTGTCAGTTTTTTTATTCTTTTACAATTTCAAATCACGTAAGTAATCAATATTACAATCATATGACTAGACCACGACCACTAAAAGATTTGACCTTTTAGAAAGTTTCTCACCTGAATGGTAAGATATTTCATCAAATAATTTAATTCATCATTTATCATTGCAAATAAGCAAGCACTATAGAACAACGAAGACTCTTTTAATATATTGTAGGGAGCTCACTCCTTACGTAGTTTCTAACTCGAAGTTTGACCTATCCAATTCTGCCAGCGGCCAACGTGAACCGAATGAAAACATGATTTGTAATTTACCATTGCATATGTATGATCGAACCTCCCACCCACTCAGAGCGCTGAGCGCGTGCTTTGAAACCTCGCGAAAACTAATGCTACAAGACCTTTGGTTTTTACTTTAATTATGTTAATCGACATTACCCCTTTCCTCGGTTTCAATCCGTCATCGACTGAGTTACCTCAGAGCCAGTATTGCAGCTGTTACTGCGGCAGCTCTGACTCGGAGATCCTAGGGTTCGGGTCCCGACAGTAACGGATTTCTATTCTAGTCAGAAAGCTTGGTCGAATTTAGCCACTGTGTGGAGAAGAATTCCAGCAGTCGGTAGCTCTGATCGGCAGTTTTTCGTGATTTATTCGGTCAATACGAGTCGAATACAGGATCAGTACCATACAAAAGGGGTCACTGACCGCGCGCGATCTCCCCTTCCTCTTCTTTGTCCTATTCCCTCTCCTTACATGCACACATTTATATGAAATGTGCATTTAATACAGTACCATGCTAATACCATTCTATATGCTGCCATACTATCACACTAACATAGTAATGCTGTAATACACTACCACACACATCGGAACGCCAGCTTGGAGCTTGGCCCGACTAGGGGCGGTAACTCGCTGGAGAAATACGTGGAGGGGGAAATCCCCCGCCGACATGGAGGACGGCGCCAGGTCTCATCGGAAACACCGCTACCTTCCTCCCAAAAGCGTCCACTACACTAACGAAAGTAATAATCACAGCAGTTGGCGTTCCCGACGAAATCAATCAATAAAGTTAGATCGTCGATTGACCAAAAGAATGTTGCAAGTGTCTCGCAGATAAACCAGGACCCGTAGACCGACTGGTGATCTGCAGCTGCGTTCGTGACGTGACGTGACGTGACGTGACATGACGCGCCGTCGCCAACCAGCGCTATCGAACCGTCAAGGGCGAACGCGGCGGTCTGCGCTGCCGAAGTAACGCGACCCGCTCCGATCGAAGTGTTAGTCCCCGCCGCCGGCGAGTCAACAATGCAGTTCGATGCTATCAGAGGACTTTTTCTGACAGCGGATTTGGAAAATAACCGGTCGCGATCGCTACACGAATCAGAGATGAGGCCCCATTCATTACTTTTACATGCTGCTAGCTTTTGTATACCGTGCGCGTGATTTTTTATTGTCTACATAAATAGTTCCTAGATACTAAGACATTTACTACTTCTCATAGGAAAATAAGTAACAAATTCACCTCAATTTGTATATATAGATTACCACTATCAAGACGAAATTATATGAATCTTCTCCTATCGTAAATATCTACTGAGACCACAACTTGGAGATCTTTTTGCAATTAATAAGTGTACTTTTTAAAATTACTCCACGGAGTATACTGCGCTGAATATTGTTTACAAATTGCTTGCATTCTGAAGGCTATTCTAGGTTATTCTATGTTTTCTCTCAATTCAAAATATATTTTTTCATTTGGATAAAGATCACGAACCTCTGAAATGACCACAAAAATGCAGCCTTGATAAAATCATGTAACTTTTTTCTATGTAGTTTTCGCCCCATTGGCAATTAAACTTAGAATAATTCTGCATCATGTGAGAGGAATATTTTGGAAATATTTTCTCTTGAAAATTACACATCAAGAATAGGAAATAATAACTAAAAATATGAACGTTCTGAGAACTCTACGGCAAAAATTATCGCTTGATAAAAGGCGGAGCGTCTACAAGGTCAAAAGTACCCGCGCACAGAGAAGGTTTGTGGTCATGTGTTTGACACGTCAGTTGCTCGCACGAACGAGTGTGCTTGCACGCTAGACAGTTAAGTATGGCGGGTTGCATACATTACAGGCTACTGCATTCATTACAAACAATGTTGCGGCAATCGGTTGAAATCGAGTGCTCTGCTCTTTCGTTCCATGTTCCTCCAACAGCAGAATTTGTGTCCGAAAAAATTGTTTTAAATTTAATCCCCTTTTTCAGACATGATTATATATATATATATATATATATATATATATATATATATATATATATATATATATATATATATATATATATAGTTAGTAAATTTTCTTCTGGACATTACAAATGCACGGTTATGTTGTAAGCGCTAGACACGCTATACACGGATTATCAGAGAACATTACCAAATCATTCTTTTCATTTCTTAAAAGTTTTCAGTACTAGTCACAAAGATTTTTTGGGAGAATTTTCAATATTTGTAAATTAAATATTTTTTAAATTTAAAAATATCCCTACCGTTCTTACTGTTATCCCACAGTAGATAATACAAGTTAAATAACAACTTTCGATTTGATTATTTCAAATACCCATTTATTTAATTTCATCTAAGGTTGCAAGGACTTTACATTGTTGTTATTGGATCCATTTGTTGGAGGTTTTCTCTTTCGCAAAATATAAAAGAAAAATCTTATCTTTATTATTATTATTATTATTATTATTATTATTATTTCTGGAATTAAAAGTGGTAAAATGGTGACAGAATACCTTAATTTTACATTCATTAAGTCTACTTTGACCTAAAATAAAAATACTTCACAATGTATGATTTAATCGCGCAAACATTCTCAACTCCTCACCCTGTACCCTTCTGTTGAAACTATATCTGAAGGACACGGGTCATTTTTTCTCTCGGTTTATGTAACGCTTATTTGAAACAAAACAATTTGGCAAAAAAAGTACACGTAGGGGTCCTTTAATTCCTGATTCAATTACTCAAAAGACACCATGACTGAAATACATACAGAAGCAAATGCTTCTTCTTTGCATTCATACGAGTTCCTTTACAGACTACCACTAGTCAGCATATAAAAAACGTTTGATCATCAGTCCTTCGGTTAGACATTTTAAACACTTTTGTTTTACTCATCCCTGCAGAACAACGAATGTAATCTATGTTCAGAATATTTATATGCAACATATGTTATTTTCTTTAAATGGAAAATATTCCAGTAAATAGTGTCGATGAATAAATTTGGAACTACCAGTACCAAGAAAAGGTTTCGAAGTCTATAAATCTAATCATATCAGTGATAAAATCTTGCTCTGTGAAAAGTCATATTAGTGAATGATAATGGCCTTCCGTTGATCGACAATGATACGATCCGTACATGCATTGAAAACATGTTATATTTATATTGTTTATAGCTCTTTATAAAAGTGATATGAAGTCCCAATTCGCATCTGCATCATCCGGGATTTTAAAATGTTTTTTTTCTCTTTCTTACAGCCTAATGGTCGACTGTACGAGAGCTTCAGTGTATTCTGCCCGTGCGACCGCCTTGAGTGTCTACAATTGGTCGAGGAGGAAGATGTCCTCATCGACTGGAGTCAGCCCTTGTACCTCAATTTCACGCACAGCCTCATCATGGACCATCTGGAGAAGTTCTACACGTCCTTGGGGGGGACGATGGAGAAGACGTGTGGAGACATATATGTGTGCTCCAACCCACCTGAACCTCTGGCATTGGAAGAGTGAGTAAAATTCCCATCGAAGTTCACTGTTGACATGATTGGAAAAAATTAGATTAATATCAATTTTTAAAACCAAAGATAAAGATAAATTTAAAAGTATTGCGTTCAAATATAATAACTAGCTGATTAACCGGCGTTGCCAGGGTATCTATTTAACAAAATCATCAACTAAATATCCTTACCAGCCTGCGTTTTCACTCCAGTGGTTCACACGTTTTCGTGGAACGCACGTACAGCCGTTTTATACTTTAAATTTTACTGTACTTAATAACAAAATCCGTATCTTTATATCTGAAAAGCAAGAGATAGAATATTTGTACGTTTTCTTACCCATTCAAATCGCTAGTTGCGAGAGGAGGTTTGCTATTTGGAAGGCAGAGCTGTTAATTAGAATATGAAGTTCATTTTTTCATGCAGATAGTTTCTAGAAGCGAAAATTTCATGCTATCAACAGTGGTCAACCAAATTACTATCTTTTAACCACAATTCAACCGATAATGGTTAAGGGCACACAAACATGGATGCACGTACGACAGAGTCCAAGTGCGCTGGCGCACTCGTACACACCACCACCCACGTGCGTTTAATTCGAGTTTTATAAAATGTATATGCATATCATTTTCTTAATTATCATAGTATGATTCCGTTCAAATTACATCGTATTCACACTGGCACGGATTAGAAGTCCAATCTTCTCTAGCGATGTAGCTATTTTCAATTAAAATCAAAGTAGTCAGAAATCCAAATAAACATTTAATTCGCTTCGAAAAAGTCAATTTAATATGAAAATTATATAATATACTTCACGATTTGACAATGAAATACATGACTCAAAAAAAGAATAAAATCCGTCATGAATTCGAATTCGTTTTCATAAGAGCAACATAATTTTTGAAGTGAATTTACCTCACACCAGAATGCATTCAGGTGTTTACAGCGACGTAATTGTAAAAGTCCTCTGAAAGAAGTTACATTGCCGCGAGCCGCGATTAATGTTGGGTCCTAGTTTCTCCGGAAGTGGATCGCTTCACGTGTCCCTTCTCTCGCGGTCATCTGTTCTCGAACTGCAATGGAGCGACTGTTTAAAAGCGACTCATTCAGGAAACTAATCGCAGCAACTTATCGTGCAATCTTTTCACGGCAGGCAAACAACCCCGAACTGAGTACACAACGTGAATAATTTGCATTTATTTGTGAATGCCATAAAAAGCACGATCCTTGTTTGTTCTGGAAGATTTGTGTGCAATTGGGAGGATAGCCCTGTGAACCTTTATTTGGCTCGTGTGAAGTTGGCGCGTCAATATTTGCACTGCACAAAAATAAATAGAGGTATTGATTGATTTGCAATAGTTCTAGAGTTCTGCGCAACTTTTAAAGAGTCCTTTAGAAAGAAAAAAAAAATAACGAAAAAAATTTCTTGCCAAATTCAACCTGCGAGCAAAATATTTTTTAACTTTTTTTGCGTTTCAACTAATATTAAAATTAATATTACAATCCTACAATTACAATTCTCCCCAAAAATTAAGAAAATAGAGGAAAATAAAAACACTCGTTTTATCGGAGATCAAAATTGTTTTAGGACACTCTCACAAATCTTTACTTACTACCACCATTCTAAATCTAAACCAAAATTCTTATCATAACTTGAGAAACTCTAAAAAATCAAGTAGTAAGTACCTTATTTCTAAGAATTCAAAAAATAACCTAATTTTCGATCTATAGCAAAATTCTCATAACATTACATTAGAATGATAGTCTTCAAAGGCCTTTGCACGGTACCCAGAACTAGTCAGAAAGATCTTTAAACTAATGAAACTACTATAGCACGAACTTTCGCGCATTATTTCTAACTTTTACAATTTTCGAAAGTTCAGGTAGGTCAATGAAAATGAGACCCGCGCCATTTTGTGAGAGGTCTTTACTTCATGAGATAATTTTTTTTAATAGAGTATTTTTTGGTAAAATAAAATTATAAATTGCCTTTACTACAAGCAAAAATGTCGCGAAACTACTCGTTTTTCAAAAAGTGAACATAATCTTACTTGAAATATTTTTTACAACAGATTACATTAAAAATAAAAGCTAATTCCCAGCTTGCCGAGTTTGCTTTATCTGCCACATTTCCATATATTTCCAATAGCTGTTGCCCTGGCACTTTAAAAAAAAAAATTTCTGACGAGAGTCATAGCTTAACGTACATTTAACTTACTGTTACGTAAGCAAAACGTAAATTTAACATACTATTTCGTAAATAGTTAACTATGATGACAAATACAGCATACTATATTATTCTTCCAATATTTCAGCCCTGAACCAATGTATTCAGTGAAATTAATCTCCGAAACCTTATCTTCACTGGCCGACATGTTAATATATTTGACTTTGTCAAAATAAACACAGTGTTTATCCAAAATTCCTGCCAAGGTAACCGATGTCTACGCACACCAATTAACAAATCATAAGCACGCAATGACAAAAATGCACATTTCGTTAATATTTTCCAAAAAATGACAAAATGTTATAAGGCAAAATACGTAGAGAACATTTTAATTAGCTCGATAGTTTACTTTTCGTTTCTATTTAATAGATATTTTAACACTGATTTTTAAAAACGAACATTTTCCAGTATTTTTTTTTCGGGCCAAAAATATCTTCATTGAATTAAGGCTTTCGGAATATCGTAGAGAATTAAAAACTCTTCCGACATGGAGATTTATGTAAGCACACAGCCCCTTTTGAAACAAAATGTTTCGAATGTTTTCGAAAATTCGTCATTTCTGTTTTCCTCTGTACTCAAAAATTTGTACATTTTTCAAAAACTATCATTAGAGATACCTTCAATCTACTGAGTTTATAATGTATTAAAAATGAAATACATCTATAATGTAAATATTAATGACAAGAGAGACATCAAAAACAATTATGTAACTTTTTTAAAATCAAAATAATACATCAACATGACATTTATATCATGTTATTCGGATTATTAAATTCTATTAATTTGAAACCGTTTTTAATATTGTCCATATTTCACTCAAAATTATGCTAATTTTTTTTAAATATGCATTAATTAAAAATTAAATATCTAAAGAAAAATTATCTATCTTCAATAATGTAATTGTACGAGGGGTCCAACAAATTGAATTTTGCAATTTTTCGAAATTCAGTGTTAAAGTAAAAATCTGACCTTTGTCATTTTTATTGCAGTTCACTATATTCCATCAAGAAATTCGATGGAAAGATTTGGAGCCATTTTGAGAACGTTTTGAAAATGTTCCAGGGGCATCACGTAAAGTATACCCAAAAATCAATGACTTTTTTACAGATATCAGAGCATCAAGTCGGGCCAGATCGACCGAAAACCGTTTTGAAAAAACAATAAAAGACTTACTTTCTTACCTTACTTCGTAAGAAGAAAAAGTATTGTCAACGTATGCCGGAAAACGATTTTTCGACAGAAAAACTCTTATTGCTGGGTCCTGATAACAAAAAAGGGGATAATTCTTGTTCCTATACGTGGTAAATTTCTTTCTCTTGTGTAGTCACAATCCAGGGTAGATGATGGGTCTTTGATACCGCAAAATAGATTGACGGCAAGTCTGTCCGTCAGCGGCCAAGTCTAGCAATATTAATAGCGGTCAAGTCTAGCGCCTTAACCGAGCAGATGATTTTCTCCAAAACTGATTTCCCCGTTATAGGAACTCCAGATTCTGAGAATTTGAAAACAATATTTTGATTTTGGAGGGTACTTTACATGAAGCCTCAACGTTTTCAAATATTCTACAAAATGGCTACATATTGTTTGATTATACTTTGTTTTCGAATAGCGTAAAGGACGCTTAAAGGAATGGTACAGAACTCATTTCGTTAAAATGTCTAATTTTCGAAAATTGAAAAAATTCAAATTTTGTTCGTCCTACTACAACTACATTTTCAAGATGATTTTTTCATTAAAAAAATATGTTTTCGAAGATATCTCGAAATGACATAATGTACAATTTTTCGAAAATAAGAGCAGTTTTCGCACAATTAGTGTGAATAGGCAAATTTTAAACAATTACTTTCTCAGAAACAGCTCCACATTTTTTCTTTAAATTTTATCCTGGCATGTATCAACGAACGTTACAAAAAATTGTATCTAGTCCCATTTCCGGCGTACTCCCTGTATTTTCGAAAATTGCACCAAGTTAACATTGCGTGTTGGTAAATATGAAGATTTTTTTTCATAAATCTGTTTTTTATCAGCCTATTCTAACAAAAATCAGATTTAACGAGTATTTTCACACAATGTTTACTTGAAGGTAATGCAAATTGGAAACTAGTAGCGCAACAACATATATTTTCTCGCATTACTTTTAAATTTGCAATTTTCGAAAATTCAGATAGTTCAACGAAAATTAGACACGTGCCATTTTCTTTAGCATACCTTCTTCTATCCGTGGAAAAAAAATTTAAGGAACCATTTGGAGCACTTTTTTAGAAAGTTTTTAATTGCTCATATTACATGCCAAATTAAACGAAAACTACCCATATTTTCTAAAAATTCAATATTCACTTATTTAAAGATCCATCTTAAAGGAACAGATTTCATTAAGGATAAAATCTCTATCTGCAATATTATAGTTGTATGAAGACGCCCCCCCCAAAAAAAATTTCTCTTTTGCTATTTTCAAAAAATCTGAGATTTGAACGAACATGAGGCCTGCACCATTTTCTTAAGCGGCATTTACGCTCCCCAAAGACAAAGTTTAATCAAAAAATTTGAAGCCATTTTTGAGAAAACTCAAAATGTTTTTGAGGTTACATGTAAAATCAAAATATCCGTTTGAAACTCCGTCCATTCAGATCGATTAATGAACATGAATTTTGAAGAAAATCGCCCGAACGGTTTAGGTGCTATCGTTGACCACAGACGGGCTGACAGGCTCGTTTTGCCATCAATCTAGTTTTTGGTATCACTCACAAAACATGGATTTTGGCAACACTATATGTTAGAGAATTTTGTATCTACATTTAGCAACGGGATTTATCCACTTTTTTGATATCAGGGTCAAAGTTTTTTCTGCCGAAAATTCGCCGTTTTCCGGCGCACGATTACGTATCTTTCTCTTCTTAAGAAGGAACTACGTAAGGGCAAGAACGTAAAAAGAAATCTCAAGACGTTCCAATTTTTTTTATTTTTTTTCACGGATAGGACAAAAGGTACTTAAAAGAAATGTGCAAGTATCATTTTCGTTCAACTCTGAATTTTCGAAAATTGCAGAAGTTTGAAATAATGCGAGAAAGTAAGTGCTAATATAAAACTAGTTCGGTATTAAGGAACCACAAAACATGGTTTCTGATTGCAATACGTATTAAAGTAATTTACTACATATACGAATAAGAAAATTCACTTTTATGGTATCCGGACGCCCCAAAACGAGTTTTAGTGTCGAAAAACGGGACTTTTCGCCGTTGCGTTACATAATTTTGTCCATACTACGAGTATTACTCCGAATATACGTACGTATACAAGAGAGCAAAAATTAAAGAAAAAAATTAGGAGCTGTTTTTGACATGTATAAGGGGATGGAACAAGGGTGGGGACGGAAAGATAACGCGCGGTTTGTTAAGGTACTCCTGCGACATTCGCCTGGTTTAGATACGAGAAAGCACGCAAAATACCGATTCGAGCAGCCGGTAGCAGTAGAATTATTCTCCAGACAGCGGCTGTTTCCGACATAGCTATGTAATTAATGTCGGAAATCCGCCACCGTCGGGTCTCGGACGCAAGGACCTCAAGGTCCTGGTCAGACGCCGCAGTGGCAACAGCTTTTAGCAGTGCTGTGCGGTTCAGGCAGAACGTGGAGTCCATACAGAGTTAACAGTGGTATAGGCAGTGCACGCAGGACAACCAGAGCCTTCGGGAGGGTAGACCACCAGTGCGGGCAGATCATGCGGTGCGAGCATGATGAACGGTATGTGGTGAACTAACCGAACTGGGGGCGGAGTAGGCAGGGCGACAAAAGGGGCGGAGCGGGCGGATCGCGGTGTGCGGCGAGGTAGTGTATTTGATGATTATGATGAATAATCGGGCAACGCGAAGTAATCTTCCAGCGTGGCCCGTGACCAATAACAAAACCGAAAATTAGGAAGTGTAAAAGCATTTAAAGGTAAATTGTATGAAACATTAGAAACGAAAAATGAATAATAAAAGAAAAATAAAGGATGTTGAGAAAATTGTTGAGGCGGATCAACATAAAATTCCAAATACGTGAAGCAAATTATGTAATACCGAATATTATTTAGCAAAGCTGCACCAAAGATTTGAAATAATGTATAAACCAATTTAAATGTTAATAAAATATACCGGCATCACGGGCAGCTAAACCCACGCGAAAAAAAAAGTTTTCAGCCGTTAAAGACACTTACAAATTGCATTGTCAAATTAGTTTGCTTTTGCTTCCGTGCGATGGCAACACAATGCAACATTAAATGCGTTTGTCACAATTCGGTGGTGCACCATACAGCACTGTATTGTCTGATGACAAATTGGCAGAATTTGTGCCCTGCAAACTTTTATCTCTACATGGGATTTTCAACATATTTGATTCAGGTTTAAGCTTAAATTTTAGTAATTCTATAATTGTAAATAGAACTGCTATTTTAACTTCATAATAAATATAACGCCTTTCCTTTTTTGAATTTCCTAATTGTGAGCACATAAATCTCAAAAACCGGCTACTTGGACCCACACTCAGTGGGGACAAGTAGCCAGCAACTTTCTTTTTTATCTTAATACGTTAATCGTTTATTAATGTCAATATTACTTATTTTCCCTTGCTTCTTCAGAAATATGACCGTTATACAAAAACGAGTACAAAAGATTGCCTGGAAGTGGGAAAAATTCAGATTATATGTACCAAAAGCTTCAGGATGTTTGACAGCAATTCTGTGGAGAGAAATGTCACAATGACAAGCTGAATCATCCTTTAAATACTAAATCAATCGACTATTAAAA
This sequence comes from Gryllus bimaculatus, assembly GCA_017312745.1. NCBI lineage: Eukaryota > Metazoa > Arthropoda > Insecta > Orthoptera > Gryllidae > Gryllus > Gryllus bimaculatus. Next base: position 778,027 of record BOPP01000145.1, read on the forward strand.
ATACCGAACAAAAACATTCAGAAACCGGACCACCTAAAAGTGTTTACTGAAAATGAACTAGCCGTTGAAAGTCACCTACACAAAATCTGTAATTTCAGATTTCCTTATGATGAACTCTATGTCAGATTTATCGTGAAGTCTTACTTATCAAAGCATGGCACAACTGTCACTGTCACATAATTTTTTTCATCATTTGTTTTCCTCACAACTTTTTCAAAATTACCAAAATCTCTAGAACTCTTGTAAATTAATCCACAACTATTTTTGTGCAGTTCAAAAATTGACCCTCTCCCCACCCCTCAATTTCACACGAGTCTTTTACTTGATACATTTTTGGGAAATATTTGTTTGGAGTAATAGAGTTTGACTGGAAACAATAGAAAAAGGTTCAATCGCACAAAGGACAAATATCAAAACACCTAGGATTTCCAGTGAAATTATTAATAGTCATGTTCCTTTTTCTTTGCAGGTTGAATTCCGAAGAAGCTGAGGTTCAGCAGCTCAAACCAGAGCACGCTAAGGCCATCCACGATCTGTATCCTGCCAATGACATGGAATGTGTCGAAATATTCGAGAAGCTTATCCACGTCTTGCCGGCTTATGGCATTTTCGCATCGGGCGAGCTCGCCGCTTGGATGGTGCAGTCTTACTATGGAGCCATGTTCTCCATGCAGACGAAGCCGGAATTCCGCCGCAAGGGGTACGGCATCCACTTGGCGCAGACCCTCACGCGAGTGGTCATTGCCCGGGGATACATCCCCTTCGTCGTCATCCGGCCCGAGAACGACGCTTCGCAGAGTCTCTACACGAAGCTGGGTTTCAAGAAGCACTATCAAACTGTTCGCGCCATCTTGCGGCCCCAGGGCTACCAAGACCAGCCACCCGAAGACGCGGCTGCGCCGGAGCCGGAATCTGCACCCGAGCCTGAACCAAAAATCGAGGCTGCGGACCAATGAACGGACACGGTGCGCACTGACGTGAACCTGTCAACATCGCCAAGCCCCTCCACCTTCTCTCTCGCTTCCACCACTGCATATATTTAAATAAAGAAAAAAATAGATAGTCACTAATATCGTTTCACGTCATATCATGGGTCGCAGAAAGGCAACGACCAGACGCTGTCTAAGGTTTGCTCTGGTAATTTTCATAACTTCGACAACCGCAGTTCTACTGCTATTCTGTGATAACCCCTTTGTAAAAATATCGCGTACGTACGTTCCAGTTATGCTTAGCGAGAACTATAAATTAATGCAACCTTGTTTAAAATCCTCCAAAGCTACTGGGATGGCAAATATGTAGTTAAAATCTTGTGCAAAATTATAGTTTAGTAGAAGAAGAAATGTTGGGAACAATGCAACTTGCTTAATCTTCCTGGGAATTGATCTTTGTGGATCTATTTTTTATTCAGTGCACATGTTATGCTTCTAGGCATAAAAGAAATTACCAGAGTGAACCAAGAATTAAGTGCTAAAGATATCATACAGTAAAACCCAGGTTGGAAAGATGTTAACTAGAAAATTGCCAGGAGATACGGGAATGAGGGAAGCTAATTTCAGGCGTTAGTCAGCCTTCTCCTTTCTGCTCCTGGAGAAAATTGGAACACAATTTTTACATTTCATATGTGTTTGTATTATATCAAATATTAGACACATTTTTTACAAAATTTATAAATGCCACAAAACTGTTTATGTATACACCAATATTTTGAATGTTATTTGTTAAATGAACAGTATTATGTTATATTCATAGGAATAAATGTGCTAGTGATATTTTTTTTATATTGTCCTGTGATATAATACACTCAATCTGAGCCATTAATTTATGCCTGTTTCTGTTGTATATATGTTACTGAGAACAAATTGTCTTGAATTGGCATAATTAAATAAGAAGTGTATTGCAGACTCTGTAGTGGCTCATGACTAAGGTACTTGGCTGTGACGGGACTCAGTGACCCTGGGTTGTACTGTCAGCACCCAACACTCATTCTTGTGTACTCACGTCACTCGTTTCAAGCAGTAAATTAAGAAACCCTACTTAAAAATCTACTTTAACATTTCTATAAAGCCTAGCAGTTACCAATGCACAGGAGCTAACATGAAGTAAATGCACTGCATAACTTCATGGTGGTTCCAACCCACGCAGGTGAATATATTTATTACACTTCCTTTTAGAGCCTTCCATTTTAAATATCATGCTCTCTTAGAGAAAACTGTTACTGCTGAGCTGGATCAGGGGCAGAACAATCATTAGCAAAGTAATGCATTGCATAATGCATATTCGTTATATTCATACTAAATGTTTTCTTAGGCCATGCCTGCAAAATATATTCTCCCTGGACCATTTCATAATATGGAAAGTCAAATGTTATTTTGGATAATGCTTCACACCAAGCCATTGATCTAATGACAAAGGCATTGCGTAGTAATATTTTGGCTCTTAACGTTAACATTTGAACAAAACTAAATGATCTGGCATTCCTTTAAATAATATGTGAATAATTCTCATTGTCCAAATGGTAAATTTTTATTCATACTTGTTAATATTTTTAACTATATAATTCTGAAATACTCCAAGAATATGGATGACACCTGCAATATATTTTGGGGAATTCAGAGGATTCTATAAAATAAAAAATTCATAACTGAAAGAATTAGAATGAAATATCTTTTCTAGTAATGAAACTGTTAATAAAAATATTAAACAAAAGATAAGAAAAAGGTTTCACTGAATTTTCAGTACTGTGGATGCTATGATTTGAAAAATGTAGGCAATGGCTGAGATATAAAAGGATACAAAACTCCAAAACTCTAAAGTTTCAAAATCAAATTGATTCCACATCATATACAAGATACTTGTAACAGACGTGATTCAGAATATATCAAATTCCCTTTCGGTTGTGTCAATCTTCCTCTGGATCTTGTAATACAGCTTGTGACATCTGTATCTGGTAAAATTTTATCACTTTCGTTCACATTGAAATTCTAATCCACACAGTGACACAACTGAGTGCAAATATTGCATCACAGAACACAAACCATGCCAGAATCACTACATTCTCTTTCTATTCTCATCTACTGTTCCATATTATACTTGTTCTCCAGCCCTTCAAGCGGTAGTGCTTGCGCAGAGAGGTACAAGGTGAAGCAGGAGTGAGTTGTGAATAGACAAGTGAAGAGAAGTTTAGCTTATTATATGATTCAAATTGTGTGACTGAGAACTTGCTTGGAGTGAGTTGAAAGAATAATTTTAATTAATTCTCACCATTCCAAAAGGCATTAGGCCTATTCTAGCCTGCCTGCTGCACAAGTTGCACAGCAGTGGCAGCTGAGTGTCACAGGGACAGAAAGGACAAGGACCTGTAAATTGTGCGAGTTACTTAAGATTCTACGTCTTGGTTGTATTATTTCTATTAAAAATGATAAATCATATCCAAAATTAAAGGAATAATATGATAACTAAAATTAACGTCTCAGTTGTGTTTGATAACAACACACTTGCAACCACTTTCTTTCTAAATATCTATGACAAGTAATATTTCAATAACTTTGTTGGTTTTTTAAAAATATTTTGCTAGGTCCTATTACAGCAGTAACATAACCAAGATGTATCATCAGTAAGTAAATACTGTATGATTTTGTGCAGCATGTTTCAGATCTAAAAGTTGTCACCTTTTTTTTTTGCAAAGGAAGGTGTCACTCAGGTCCTCTTATTGTTCCACATTGCACTTCTTCATTGCAGTTAGTTTGTAAAGTCACATGCTAATTTTAGTACATACATACTATATGGTATTGAGAACTAGAGCTGTGATCACCTGTTTGACATTGATTAACACATCAAACTGTTCAGACTCATTACTTTAAGTTTCTGTCTATAAGCAGAATATCATATAGTTGTTTGCAATGAAGTGTGATGTGTGATTCAATTTGAACATCTGCGATTAAGGAAACAGATTTTATTGTTGGAAGAAATGACACTGCCTTGTCACTATGGAAGCTAATAAATGCCTTGACCATTGTTTCAAAAAATGTTAATTAAAAAGATACCTATGGAATTGACACCATTCTGTTTTTAAACGTCCCATATCCAAAAAATCATTAACACTTCTCCTTTTTCTGACCACTTTATATTCAACTCTCACCTGCTTTCTAACTGCAAATAGAAGTAACATTCCAAAACACTTTATTCTGTAGAAAGTATCTCCAAGAATTAAGTAACAAATTTCAAAAATACCCATGACATGAAAAATTTGCCGTTTAAAATATTTACTTAAAATTGTGTGATAATGATGTTCATCATATATTTGGTTCAGAAATATATTAACTAATGTTTCTCAATAATTTAGTCACCTGAAATACTGTATTGCATTTACAAAAACCCACAAAGCGAAACATAGCACTCACTAGGTTAAAAATTTAGGAAAAATTCTACATAATTTAACATTTAAATTTTCAAGAAAAACATTCTAACAAATTAGTCATGAGGCATGACATACAAAGAAAGGTTAAATTCAGGAAGATTGAACTCGCTCACAATGCATCGAAAGGGATAAGGAAGGAAACAGAATTTCCGATTTCTGCCTAAAAATGTGAAAGACTTGTTTTGTTTTCTGTACCAGTAAAAGACATTTGGCATCGGGATAACCAAATTTAATGCAAGCGTTTCACAGCGTCCAATTGAAAACCCATGCCCCTTTCCCCTCTCCCACTCTCCCAAGGTCCCTCAACAAGTGGCCCCCTAAACCAATTTCTCCAAATAACCTATATCTTTCCAATAAGAGTGGAAAAACAAAATTTATTAGGGACAATTAAAACACTTACGATAAATTTATTTGAACTGCACATTATAAATGCTTTTATTATGATAGGGACAACACACATTTTTTTCACTCATACAAATTTTTCTCACAATGAATACAATTTCTCATGCACAATCATAAGGCAATCTTCAATTCCATTTGCACAATAAAACAAGGAAAGATAGTGGTACTGCCACAACCAAAGATTTACACTTATAAATGCTTTGTATTTTGAGAAATAAAGAATGCAATTTACATAAATGATACAAAAGCAACCACTTTCACACTTACTGCACACCTTGTGGTCCCACTGTCACTTCTGAGCATCAAGTTATTACACATCTCCAAAGTGAATCATTTGGCCTTGGAGAGGGAAAATGACAAAGACATTTTACATTATGATTATGTCATTTTCTGTAATAATACATATTAAAAATATATTTTCAATTAGAATGTATGTCAGTGACACTTGTCATCCACACATTAAAACCATCCATAAAAAAAAGAAAGAAAATTTAGTAGCTTGTGTCACGCAGCTCCAATTTCAAAAAGTAAACAAGTCTGCTTGACAATAGTGCATTTGCTGCCAGGAAAACGTTAATATAATAGATTGCCATGACCACAACATTTTTTATTGTATTTTTCGCACAAAATTTGTTTGAGATGTAATAGGTGGACAAGTTAAACATTTTCAAGAAATGTAAATCAATGTGTGATACTAATATTTTACAACAATCTATGTATATACATAAATAAAAAGTTCATCAACCATGAAAATTTACTCCATTCTCTCAGTATGGAGTTGTCTGAATACGAGAAGAACACTGTTCCCTGATGTATTCAAAAGGAACACAAACATCAAATCGTGAACCATCCTTCACATTTTTTTTAAAAACATTCTTACTTCATAAATGTGACATTTTCTGTAGAAGACTATCTCTACAGCAATAATGAAGCAGTTGTTCCCAAAAGGCTGGTAACTGGATAACTCAACATTATTCTATCAACACACTTATTTACCTTCATTGAGTTCAGTTCATTTAGCAGGTCTTCGAGTGGGTTCTGACGCAGTAGGAGGTGGAGGAGGTCCTCGTTTATCTAAATCTTCCAGATAGGTAAGGATCAACTTAGTCCTTTCTTCAGGCATATAATCTAATACTAAATACCTCTTGTCTTTTTTCAGAATTTCTTCGATTTCCCTTATATGCTGTTCATTTTCCTGGACCATTTTTAATGATTTATGGTTGATTAATTTAGTTTCCTGTAAAACAAGGGTTAATGTATAAAATGAATTATACTCCACCAATACAATAACATGTCTATAATACACACAACCAAGCCTTCATAAAATTATTCATTATACCTGTACCTTTCACATTACCTCCTCATCCATTCCACAAGAAACATTTGATGAATGATTTAAACACAAATTCAGTAGCATTTGCTTAATAAGAATTAACCATACATTCTACTTTGAAACAAAAACTGAAGACTTTCTTAAATGAGAAACATTCTATTTATACAATACATAATACAAATTTACACAATATTTAGAAATCAACCAATAAAGGAACATAAAATAAAAGCATCTTTAGAAATAAATTTTACCAAGATTAAAAAACAATAGAATGCACCTTCTATCCAGACCAAAAATGGATTGTAACAAAGTGCAAATTTTTAAAACTTGTATGTTAGTTCGGATTAATTATCAGAAGGAACAGCATGGTTAATCTGTGTTATTACTCCATCAATATTTTAAACTCCTTGGATAATCAAATACTAGCAGAAATCATTTTACAGTGATTTGATTAGAGACTTTGATCATAAAATCAAAGAAACCTTTGGCTTAATTTGAAAGTATTTGTTATAGTATCTGGACCATTACTAATATGGTTCTCTCAGAGTACAGTTGGTTAAAATTAAAAAATTATATTTCAGTCGAGATTTATATTTTGTTGGGAGTTCTGCCAAGGTTCGCACCTTGGTTCCATTTTTTCATTGTCTTTATCAATGATGTTAGTCCTGTTTTGAAGGAAGTAGATGTCTGCTTTATACAGATTATCTTAAAAAGTTACAATTATTAAATCGTGGGATGATAATGAAAAGTTACAAAAGAGCCTTAACACCACCTTCAAGAGGTGTTACATAGATGATTTAACATTAAATCCAATAAATGGAAATCAATAACTTCTTCTTGGTATAGATCAATCACTGCTGTGAAATGGTACTAGAAATGGTCTGGATCATGATTTCTCAGTGTGATATTTCACAGCAATGAATACTACCGAAATCATGGGATGATAAGATCTTCAATCATTAGGTGGAGAAAGCAAGATGCTCAAACTATCAAGAAAGCAAGTATCTTAATGTAAACCCTTCGGAAGGCTCTCTTTCAAGGTGCAGCTTTGTTAAGCACAGTACAAACATATTTATGTCCTATCATATATAGTGCTTCTGGTTGTACTGTATTCTGGTTATACAGTCTGGTTGTCCTTATGATAAAAAGGGCATCGACCAAATAGAAAGAAAACAAAGACTAACAACCAAACTTTGTAAAGATAGAAATTAATTAATGTCACGAGACATCAGAATATGAATCTGTCAACAACTACATTTGAAGGGAAAGTAGAGCCATAATACAAACATACAAAATTTTGAAAGGCTAGTATGTTGTTGATGACTCTATGATAATTATAATAATATTAATAAAATAAGATAATAACTAGTAAAAGAAAAAAGCTACTGATAATTACATACGTAATAAAGCAATTCAAGTTTTATGTTTTATTAGGTCATGTAAAAACAACATATTTTTAATTACAACTGAAGTCAAGTTGTAAGTTTTTTTATTGTTAAGTAAACGTAATATTGAAAATTATATATTACGCCACTTTTATGTTTATTAATAATAAAGTATAATTAATTGTTTTAAATCAATTTAGATTTTAGTTTAAAAGAGCTTTAAAATAATATGATTACTACTTGGCAAACACATTCTCAAAGTGGAAATGAAGCCTTGAATAAGTTTACAATTTTAAAAAAAAACTTCACGTTAAATCTGAAAGTTTAAAGTTTTACTGAACTTTCTTAATACAGTCATTTAGCATGTGTGTAACTTTCAAATTTGTATCTGCCATAAGGAACTGAATCTGCTTGATAATGCAATGTGATGTGATCGCTATGCAACTTTGCCATTTTCTGGTAATCCTACAGATGTATTAGTAGAGTTACAGTACATTTTTTCTGATAATCCGAACATTTCGAATCTGACTACATCCCAATTATCTCAGATAACTGGGGTTCTACTGTATGTATAAACTTGAAAAACATGCGAGTGCAAAATGTACAAATGGAGTATTTCTAAATTTTGTAAATGTAAACTTGTTAATAATAACTACAAAATTTTGATACCTGAGGCTTATTTTATGTGAAATACATTTTCAGACTTCTGGAACTAGTGTAATTTAAATTTAACTCCAATTTTGTTTGTTAATGTAATTTACATTAATTTATTTAGATAATTTAAATTTTGTTTTTTATAGGTTAGCACATTATTATGTATCATGCCTTTATGTATGTGGATTTCATTGTAAGTTCACTATTTTATACTTCTATACACCAAGGACATCAAACCATAACAGTTTGTAATAATTAAACAGATATTTATTTTTTCTAGCATGCATCAACAAATGCAGGGCAAGTAAGTTACAATTTGTTACGCAAATGAGCTCCTCCAGTACTTCACTTAGTGTATTTGGGACTAATCACTACAAAACTTTCTTTATCATTTATTCTTTTTTACTTATCGTAAATTGGTGGTTATCGTAAAACCAAAAATGTCAAAACCAATGAGGCTAAATATAGTTTTAGTAAAATCGGATATGCTGCAATGAAAACTCTTGTAGGACTACCTTCCGTGAAAACAAGGAAACACTTTTACAATTAGAAAACAGATAGCAAAAAGAATCTGGCCTGTCATTGTTAATGATAATGTGAATTTGGCAACAAATAATAGGTAATGGAAACCAAAGATCGCTAATTCACACAATTTCTACCACAAGTTTAATGCCAGCTCTTATTTCTAAAAAAAAAACACCCCCCACCCCACAAATATGACACTCTCATCACTGCTTGTCAATTATGGCAATTACAGCATCATTTTTTTCTAATAAGTGAAAACGAAATAGATTAATTAGCTTTGTAAATTATAATGTCTTTTTTTATCTCCTTACACCTTCATCCCATGTTCATAACTTATAAGAGAATCATACAAAACTGACCTGCAACAGTTCCCGGAAATCAGCTTTAGCAGCAACAAGTTTATCTTTAATATATTCTTTAAATTCCCTTTCGCATTTCTGAAATTTAAGAGCATTGTTACAAGCACATTTTTTTAAATTCAGTCCTTCATTCATAACAATTTTAAATTACATTTTGTAAGTTCATGAAATGTTCAGATTCCTTACCCTGTCACTAGATGAAAATTTAGTGTATCTAGGATCATCTTTAACTAGTTTCTTAATTTCTTTCCAACTGCTAGTTAAAGTCACTTCTCCTGTTTCATCTAATAGTTCCCTGTAAAAATTATTATGTTATTACACCAAAAATAGGAAGATAAGAAATAAATGGCAATGCAGAAGAATTATCACCTGAATTTCTCTTTCTTCTTTTTTGCAAGTTGTTCAATATGTTGGTTGAAAAGTTTCTCTTTCTCCTCCCGATCTAGCAATTCAGCTAACTCCCATCTATGGTCCTTTCGCAACTGTCTTTTTGCTTCTCGCCAAGCAAGTTCAGCATTTCGTACCTAAAAAAATGAAGTTATTGTATTACCTTTTAGCTATTTATATTCTTTTCTGTTTTTGCCTTGTATACATCTGCAACATGCCCCCCCCAAAAAAATAACACTCACCAAGTCTGCTAAGAGAGCATTAAAATGTTGAACTGCTTCATCATGCTTATGCTGTTCACGTTCCTTATCTCGATCCCGAAGATGGGTAGCTAGGGTCCTCTGCACCTCTTTCTCACGTTCCCTCAAACTAGCTTCCATTCTTGCCTGCCTTTCCTTATCTTTTTGTTCCTTTTCACGTTCATCTTCTGAATTTACGTTTTCATCCTACAAGATAAGGATCATTAAAGTTGTTAGTGAAAAAAGTGACCTACATCTTTCAATGCAAATTGAAGATCAGAGTGAAGATAAAATAAATTTATTTTAAGCAGATTTTAAGAAGCATGAAAACGAAATGCTTATCGTAAGCACTACATTCCTGATAATTCATACATTTTTCAAGACATTAATAAAATTGGGAATGGATCATGAACACAAAATTTCAAATAATCAATCCACAATCATTTGATCCAATATTTCAAGACACTCCCCATCTTGACAGTGTAGGTAATTATTACATAATGGAAATTGGCCATAAAGTTTACCTAAAAAAAAGAAAAGTTTTTCACACTAACCTCAGATACTTCATTTTCTTCAATATCTTTATCCTTCTCCTTCTCCTTCTCTTTCTCTTCTTTTCTGTCCTTTTCCTTCTCTTTTTCACGCTCCTTCTCTTTTTCTCTCTCTCTTTCACGGTCTCTTTCACGATCCCTGTCTCGATCTCTCTCCCTGTCATGATCCTTGCCATCTCTTCTATCCTTCTCTCTCTTCTCTCGGTCCCGTTCTTTCTCTCGTTTACGTTCCTCCTTCAGAATCTTCACATGTTCCCGGAACCAATCCTCTCGGGCAGAACTGGACTCCACAGACTTGTAACGAGGATCCGAATCCACACGCTTCTTCACATCACTCCATCTTGAATGGCGATCTATATCCGAATGCTCACGGAGCATTGTGAAGAAATCCCGTTTCACCTGCAAATATCGCACATAGACTTTTAGAGGGAGTACCATACACTGTGCTCAGGAATTTCTTAACTTAGAATCGTCCCCATCAAGCATGCTTTCCTACCACATTCACTAATTCCAAATGTGTTTCCACAAACATTATAGGAAATGCAATGACAAAATGAGTAGAACTAATGGCATGAAAGCATGTTGATTGAACAAAATTTATCCGTAATCAGGATCAGAGCATCTCTGTAAGAAAATACATGTATTATTACAGAACAACAACATTTTAAACAAATATTACAGTGAAAATCCCAGAAAACTTTGGTTACAAGAAAGCATCAAAGAACAATGTTGACTGACAAATTACTAATGAACATTTTTTGTACTTTGGAAGCATCTTCCAGTGGTCTGGAGTATTTAAGTTCAGTTTTTCAAAAATCTCTTAAGTAAAAAGATTGAGTGAAATATTTTTCTTAATTGAATAAAAATTATAGCAGCGTTTTAAAAAGAGAAGTGTTAAGTTACCCACTTTGAATGCTTACAACCTGAAAAGGAGGAAAAGTCGAATAAAGAACTCACACAAATTATCTTAAAATTAAATGGTGCAATTCTTTCATTTTCATTAGAGCAAAACAAAATGATCTTGCAGAAGGCAATCAAAATTAATAGTTTAGATATTACATCTTATGTACAACACTGCCTGAGATAACCATAGAATTTTAGAACAGAAAAGCACCCTTAGGTCACAAATCAGCAGGCACATTAAATCACATTTTGCACTTTATTTCTTCAAATGGAAGATGGGTAATTAGGTAATTCAGTCATAATTGGATAATAAAGAATTAATAAATTTTCAAAAATAAAGGAGGCCAATCATTGTCTCAGTTAATATAAATTAGCATTAATTGAAGTAACTTAGCAATTTTACAATTAATCACAAATCATACCTTGCTAATGAAATTTGCTTCAGAGCTATAACATCCAAAACATTGTCTTTATATTTTTTGCAAATATTTGACAATTATATAACTAACCAAGAACACTCCAGACTTAGTAATACAAAGTATAATTATATTCTGTCATGAAGTTAATTAGGATAATAACAATTGTTCCATTATTTGTTTAATTATTCATTAATCAACTCTTTAGTCTAGTCATCTTAGAATTAGCAATAAAAATCAATGTGAAGAGAAAAAGAAAAAGCTAACTCGTACAGCACAGCAAATGGACCATCTTCCACAAGATTAGACAAAATGCAAAGGCAGGCAAAGATAGCATTACCAAATAAAAAAAGTTCGACACACCCCTCCTTCTAAGACTACTATATTAATGAATGGCTCACATTTCTCTTTTAATGGTTAACTCCAGAACTGTGTTTCAAGCCTTTTGTTTATTTACAATACAAAAAATTACCAGGTCAATAGTTACCACTCCTGAATGTGGCACAATGTAGCACTCCACCTTCTGAACATCCAAAAGCAGTTGGCAGAAATGTACCAAAATCACACATTTTTGACAAATATCGGGGAAGATCACTACCACTGCCATATTCAGCAGTGCTAACTAGTACAGAAAATTATACCTGTTCTCAAGAGAAACAGATGCGAAAAATATTCTTACCAATTGTCAATTAAAGAGCTTACTTGGATTATTGAGACTGTATACTTTAAAGGTAACGGTCAAACAAAGGAACGAGCCAATGTGAATTTATGCTCTTATTATTAACTATTAAAACCAAAGGTGATGTGAAAAATGATTTGCTGTACCGTGTGTGAATATAACTAGTACCAGCGAGTACCGGAAGTCTGCCTTGGCAATGTTTAGGCTGGAGTGCTGACGGGAGCAGGATGAAGACTTGCTGGCCACTTCTTGAAAGTGAATAGAGTGAAGCGTCAAGTTAGTCGAATCCAAGTACAACCTCAAACAATCTCATGAGACTCATCAATATCCTCTCATTTAGGCTATATTTGACAAATAAGACTGGATTTAATAATCTTCATACTAACTATTAAAACACATATGTATTGCAAGGAAATCTTGAAAAAGAATTTAAGACCACTTGTGACTAATGCTCTTTTAGAATTTACTTTAGCATAGTTAACTAAGCAATATTCTTTTGTGACCTCAAATTTCAATATAATATTTACTCTTTTCAGATTAAAGCTGTAAAAAGGTCAATAACATGACAATGTCATAAAAAAGCTACAAGAATGTAGAAAATAATTCCTGGAAAAAAAGGGCAATTACACAGACACAATATTTGCATTCTTTAAGACATTTAACTAGTTCCATTGTACATCATTGTGGTCAGCTTAGTAATCATTAGTAATAAATAACTTTCTAGAAAAACCTTATGAATTCTCTTTCTTTACATTCAAAGCATTAGAAAGAAACATTATTTAAAAAATACAGTTAAAACATCCACAATGATATTCTCTGGAAGCAATATGAATTACAGCAGTTCATGCAATCTTGAATCAAGCACATATGAAACATTTTTTTTAAAACATTCAGTAAAATATAGACAAAATATGACTGTTTATGACAAAATATGACTGTTCTTATGAGAGATAGCCAGTTTTGCTAAAATAATCTCTTTAAGTATTCAGATATATAAAAACAAAAAAATTGTTCATGAAAAAGGCCAATGCTAACAAACCAAGTAACCGACATACTTTACACTTTACATAATTATATCAATTTTATACAAAATTTTTTTCACAGTGTGGTACTATATGACCGTAAGTTTTAAAAGAAAAGAGAGAAATTAGTATAGAAAGAAAAATAGCCTTCTCGTGAAAGTCAAAATCCTTTACACATAAAAAATTAACAATCGTTAAAAAATAATACATTTACATATATACCTGAATACTTTGCAACATAAGCTCTGGTTTTCTGTGAACTTATTTTAACAATACTGGTTGGAAGATTTCATTATTTTGTTCAAACGAAATACCTTTAAGTGATTTACTATATATAAAGACTGCAAAAGAGTGCACATGTTATTAAACATTACAATTTAATATCAACATTTAAAAGCTACTCAAGAAAAACAACATATTTAAGAATAAAATTGTTGACTTATAAGTCATGCTCTGACTTTCAACTTTGTGTTGGGAACTGCTGAATCACATTACAATGTAGGCATTGTATCTCGCCCACAAAATTAATCAAAAATGGGGGGGGAGAAGAAGTAAAATTCACCAAATCCACTTTCCCAGTTTACATATCTAAGGGACACAAAAGCATGCAAGAATAGAAGATACTATGAAAATTACTTTCCATTTATGAATATATCAATCATAACCTAAAAATAGCAACAACTATGCTTGTGAAACTACTCTCCTTGGATGAAATTCAAAAATGTATAGAGTGAGAAACTAATTTTCAAGAAATACTGCTCAGGAAATTTTAAGATATAAACTTATTCTTCTAGAGACATTCAACAGGTCTTACCAAACCCATTTTTGTAAATATAAACTTATTTAAAATTTCCTCATTAAATACTGACTTTGAATTAATATGACCAATAGATATGTAATGGAGAGAGTAGGATCCATGTATGTAAACATCTTTCAAGAGTTTTGAATTATAATAATTTACATGTGTGTTCCAAGTTTCTCTGTAGAATTTAGAACTTCAATTTACAAAACAGTTTTGATTCAGTACACAAAAGAAACTTTTTAAATTAAAAATTGCCTATTTAATAAAATGTGGAAATATCAACAGTGAAGCAGAATAATTATTTAAGTTTTCTGACTCTCATAATTATATCTGATGCAATATGAACATATATAATCTGAATTACATCTGACAGAACAATATACAAACTGAATAATCTGTAAGTATTGAAAAGGTAGATGTGAACTAAACAATTCATTAATTTGATCTGAACAATGAAGCTTTTGCATGAGAGTGTATACAAACTTTAAATACCCATTATCATTATTATTCCCCATTTTTAGTTTTGGCAAATTATAATTCGAATAAACATAATTCGAAGTCATGATTAAGTCCAGTAAACCATTCAACAGTACTGCAATCATGCAACGATATTTTCATTAATCCTTTTGAAATTTGAGAGGATTTTGTTTGATCACTCCAGGAAAAGTAAGAACAAAATTGCCAGGAATGTATAGAAAATTGAAGGACTAGTGCAACAGTACATTAAGGACTTTCCACTCATCTCCACTCCCACACATAGGAAGAGACACACACACATACATACATACACACACATATATATACACACACACACATACATACACACACATATATATACACACACACACATACATGCACATGCACACACACACACACACACACACACATGCACACATATTCTGGGTACACTGTATATTCCCACACTTTTAGAATTATATCTATATTACAGAGTGAAACTCAGAAATTTGAATTGATTTAGCAGCACCCAAACCACCAGGCTAAGAAACTCCTCAGTTAGCCAATACACTCAACCTGTCCAAAACATCTTACCTGCTCACGGCGCATTAACTTCTCCTCTTTTTCTCGTTTCCTAACTTCCAACAGGTATTCATTGAATAAACTTTCTCTCTCACGCATTTTCTCTATGTTTTTGAATCTTTCATCTTTTCCATATTTCTGTGCAAAGTCACTGAATGAAGATCTGAAAGTGATAATATAACTAATTGTCACATTTGGAAAATAATTTTTTCTTTTATTAAAAGAAGTAAAAATTCAGAAAAATTAATACATTTGCTAATTTAATTAAAAATGACCAAACTTCTAATCATGAAAACGCAATGACAGTAATGTGTTGCAACATCTACTTCATTTGTAAAATGTACACTTACTTTCCATGTAGACTGGCCTCTTCCATCAGTCTTCGGAATTCATCTTTCCGCTCTCTCATCTTATTTCTCTTCTCCCTGCGTTCTTCTTCAGCTCTTTCCTTGACATACTTTTCAAATACCTGCTTTCGTTCCTTGGAAGTAAGTAACAAATACCTGGGATCAAAGACGATCTTGTGCAGCTCCTTCTCCCATGTGCTGAATGCTGAAACCTAAAATAAGAACATAGCATCACAAATTGCAGAACAATGTGAACTTACTTTACTTCATGTAACATGTACTAAACAATTTTATCAGAGGTTTCCCAAATGTACACATACAAACCACATTTGTTCTTAACAGCACCTAAGTTTCTCCATTAATTTTCCGACATGATTGAAAACTCTTTACACATTGTGTTAATAAGACCAAAAAAATTTTTAGTAAAATCCCATTACTACTACACATTAAACTAAGAAGAAATCATAATAGAACTGAATCAAACTGAAATGAAATCCATGCGAACATTTCCATTTGGGCACCTTTTTCTGAACAAATTGAAGTGTTTCAAAAATATGTAGATAATGTAGATAAACATAGGGATGTGATTGAAGATGTGGAAGGAATGACATTGGGATATTGCAAAAATACATTTTGAATGTCCAATCATTCCCATTGTATAAGATTGCATTATCATGTCCTGTACCAGGGTGCACACAACAGCAGTTAGGAACAACGCAAACCTACAGCGGGAGGTTGTTTCCAAGTCATAGAAACTAAAGATTTTATAAAAATACACCTGAAAATCAGTTAGAAAATTGAATTTCATATTTTCTTTAAAAGGTGAAAAAGATTCATTTAAACTGTATGGAGATCAGTCAAAAAAATGTTAGGATGATGAATAGGATATAAAGCAAGCTCAAAATAACAAACTAACGCACACTTTCACATTTTCCATCAAACAATTTCTTGACAAGTGGCATTCACAGATTATTTTAGGTCTGTAACACTGACAACCCATGCTCCATTCCATACACACCCAAAGAAAAGTACAGGTCTGGGAAAGAAGACCAAAATGGGCCTTTATTTCAAACAATACTTCAACTAAAGTTACTTAATGTTCTTTTACTTCTTAAAACAAATCATAACAGCACATACTTTCTCACATTATTTCTAACTTTCGTGAATTTTTGATACTTCAGAGTTCAAAGAAAGTGAAATGTGGGGTCTTTCTTGAGAAAATTTCTTTATAAACTGCTTTAAATTGTACATGACCTTCTTTAAAGGGCTCTGCCGCCGCCACAATTCAATTCAATTTAAAGGGCTAATATTTTAGAACATTTTATTTAAGAAAAAGAGTCGTCAATATTGTACTTTAGCCATGTAATTATTTTTAATTTTCAAAAATTCAGTTTGTCTAAAACGGGACCAGCACCACTTCCTTTAGTCCTGGCAAGGAAAAAAATTTTTTAAAAAATTTTGAGACATTTGAAAAAAAAAATTGCCTATTTTTTACGAAAAACTATGGTAAAATATAACGTATTTTCAAAAAATTATGTAAGAGTTATTTCAAGACCTATTTGAACAACAGATTTCATTAAGGAAAAGTATCTGTATCTTGAATTTTATAGTTGTAGAAAGTTGCCATACAAAATTTGAACATTTGTAATTTTTGAGATATCAGGCATTTCAATGAAAATGAAACTTGACTTATCTATAAACAGTCCTTTGCTCTACACCAGAAAAACTCTATGCAACAATTTTAAGCCATTTTTGAGAAAATTTTGAAAATGTTGAGGCTTCTTGTCGAGTATCCCCAAAAATCAAAGTATGTTTCAAACTCTTAGCTCTCGATTTCTTTCAGATTGATCAAAGAATATTAATTTTCGAGAAAATAGTCTGAATGGTTTAGGCACTAGCATGTACCATGGAGGCAGACAACAGATAAGAACACACACGGTTGCATATGACCACATACCGGTGTTTCTACCTTTGTTCTGGTTATAGACAATTACTGGTCAAGGCAAGAGAGTACAGAAGGATCAGGGTTTTGATATGAAACATGAGGGATTAAGAAAGTTCCCAAGCCACAACCAAAATTGAAAACATTCATACTTTAAATAAAAGGGATAAAGATTAATTGACCATAATTATTTCTAATGGTATTTAAATTTAAAACATTAGCCATACATGCTTCAGGAATAATTTTGTCCCTCATCATCAGTGGCACTACAACGAAAAAATAAGCAAATGAAATATTTTTTATAAGTAATATAATCACAAAATGAAAATAATTAAATTCATTTATGTTGAAAGTTGAAATACATGATCTCTGCCTCCACCATGAAATTTATGAATACCTTACAAAGGTTTTTAACACACAACTTTAGAATCCGCATACATTGGCGCACCTGCCCCTGGCCCAAGCCATAAAGGTAGTCGACTTAAGTGAAGCCTTTGAAACTATTTGTCAACCTGTTAGTTACATATAAAACTTTAATAAAAAATAACAATGCAAATAAAAATTGACCTTAATTTAAACATGGCAACAACTGTGCATTGATTGACACAATCTCTGTACGTCAATGACATTTCAATCATTTTAATGACATAACAATGTCAATGAAGTTACTATACAATTCAAAAACTAACATCACACAAAATAACAAAAGAAAATTCTTAAAATTAATTAACTTCACAGAAAATGTTGTACAATATAATTTCAAGTCTCAATACTAGTTTAGTTTCCTTTCCTGGAAAATTTACCTTGAGAATTTTTATTTTTTTTAATAAAAAAACATGTTCATATTTTAACACACACTCAAGTTTTTGGCCCCTAATAGGTTAAGTGAAATGAGGCTTTCAGAATACAAAAGAAGATACCTCTTTTCATACATAAATTTTCAAGGCACAATTAGTAGCCACTTTTGCGATATATTTTTGATTAATAAAGTAATGTCGCTTGACCATTTTAGAAACCGCAAAATTGTGAGCTCATTTGCACAATAAAAATTATTGATATCTGAAGAGAGCCGAACAAGGCTCTGAAGTGGTATGGACATGATATTAGAACGGCAGAGGATAGAAAGCCAAAACAAATTATCAAAGCCAGCCCAGAGGGAAAGAGAGCACCTGGAAGACCAAAGTTGTGATGCTACAACAGCACATACTTTCTCATAATTTATAATGGTTACATAATATTGTGGTACGGTGAAACTCCTTTTATACGTTTCGCACTTCCACGTTTTCACATTCATACGTTTGTTTTCTGAAGGACCCGAATAAATTTTTATACTATCCTTCGATGCCGACGCACAAGGGTCGCGTAACGTGCGTCGTAGATTAACATAGTAACGCAAAACGGCACACGAGCTCTCTTGCCAACGTGCGTCGCGCTTTGAAAGCTAGAAAACACGTTTTATCAAGACACGTTCTGAGCTGTGGGCTTCTGAGCGTCTTGAGCTGTGGGCAAAACGCATGTCACCAAAACTGCTCGTGTGCCGTTTCGCATAAGATGCGTGTTAATCCACGACTCGTGTGCGCAGGCATCAATGTATCTGACGTCAGGACACAGGCCTAAACGACTGGCTACAGTGCGAATATCAGATATATTTTCCTCCGGGCGTGCCCGTCTGTCCTGCGTTTCTAAGTAACAAGTAATGTACTTCAGCTTCCAATCTTGATAGTATTTTATCCTAGTTTCCGTGATGCACTGAGCAAATACTGAGACGGACCCTTGTTTTGCTTCTGAACATAAATGTAACTTCACCTCTAGCTAGAAGTGGTAGGAGTAGAGCCGGGATAGGGGGGGTATTACTATTTTGTTAGCAATACAACAGTAAAATAAGATCTGCAGTTTGTTTACTGATGCAAATACATTTTCTATAACTTGGGAGTGAAAATGTTTAGTTTTCAGAAGTTGGCAACTGCATCTTTTGAAACTTTTATTCATCATTCAAATATGATGCTGGGAAGAGATACTGGTGCTGAAGAAAATGTGCGCAGATGGTACTTCTCCAACATATGTCACATAATTTTTATTATTCTTTGACTACATAAATCAAAACTAATGTTGGACCAAGAGTGGAGGACACCAATGTAAATACATTGAGTTTTGTTTTGCTCATAATATTTAATTTCAGTTATACATTTTTTTCACTTCTACATTTTTCCCATCCAGTCCCCTGAAAAACGTATAAGTGAAGTTTTACTGTACTATAGGTAACCCAACGAGTTTCAACCTCACAAAAATGTTTGCCAATCAAGAATTAAAACTTTGATACTTAGGTTTATCAACCAAATAAGGTAATTAGACCAACCATAGCAGAATGCTTTGCACAATAAAAATTTGCAACTTTCAAAAATTCAGAGATTTTTTTAAAAGTAGGACAAGTTTAAGTAAAAAATTAAGAAAACATTCGCACATATATGCAAATTGATATACATAATTGTTACTATTTCATTCAAAATCTCACAAAAAATACTCATTTTCAATAAATTTTAAATGACACTTAAAACATCTTATTTTGAAGAACAATTTCATCAAGAAAAAATATCTAACCTCAATACTGTAGTTGTAGAAAAACCAACATTTTAAACTTTTGCAAATTTCAAAAATTCAGAGATTTTAATGACAAACAGACCTGTGCCATTTGAGTACTTTTCTCTATTCAAGAAAAAGAAACTTGATGAACAATATGGAGCTATTTTAGGAAAAATTTTGAAAATGTCTTTTGAGGTTTCATATTAAGTATATATAAAAATTATTAAATTAATATATAAAAATATCCAATTCAAATTCAAGGACATGACATCAGCCAAATCGATCAGGGAATATCACAGTTGCAGAAAATTCTGTCTAGGTTTAGTTCATCCATGGACCATATCAAAAAAGTTTAGATGTCATCAAAAAATACACAATAATACTTCAAGCTCAAGTCACAGACAAGACAAACAAAAAGAAGAACCAGAGACCAACACCATCTGCTACAACAATTTTCAGACTCTACAATTACATCACAAAAGTAGTTTATTGTGGAAATTACGTGATATGATCCCTTGCACCAATGCTTTGTATTACATCATCATACTCACAAGCAAAACAATCAGGGAATTCTGGCAATATCATATGACCTGAATAAATAAGCTTTTTCTTTTTATTATTAAAAACATCAGAAAAAATTTGGGGCTCAAAACATACGGGTACCATGCATGAAATAACCAATTACATATACCTAGATAAAAACAGAAATAATTATAAAAGAGAATATTCTCTCAGAGAACTCTCAAGATTCAACATCAATAAAGCTAACTTTACACATATTTCAAATCAATTTCACCACTTCCAATAGTCAAAAAATGAAAATACAGTCCAAAACTATAATTTTCAAGCAAGGAATAACTAAAATTTCTTTAAACTACACTTTTTTCTCAAAAACATTCCCATCAAATGCAACCAATGCAAGGTAAGTTGATGCTCCTTAACGATAGCTGAAAAGAATTTTTAATTTTTTGGTTCTTTACCAACAGGGACTTATCTTATCCACATGGATTAGGCCTAGCTGTTATTAGACCTGTTTTTACACTGCCTTTCCTTGTCAAGAAACCCAAAAGATGACCTAACTAAGCTGCAAAGGCAAAATATGTCATGCATATTTATAATACCAATATTTATGGACATATTCAAGGCACCCACTGCGCATTTTCTAGACAACTCAGAACAATATTTTTGAATGGACTTGTAAAGAGAGAATCTCATACAGTTCGCATTTTAGCGAGTGAAATACAATGTAAAAATGAATAAAAATTGTTCAACAATGATAAACAATTGTTTAATGATCAACAATGACATGCAGAGCCATGGGAGCCAGAGAGATGAAAATGAAAAATTTATGTTCGATAGAAAATTGCATCCTTCACACTAACTACTAAAGGGGAATGTTTTTATAAAATCCTTAACAAAAATACCCAAACAATCACAGCTTTACACTGGCAAAAAAAAGTACTTATCAAGATAATATTTAGTAATTTAGACAATTTGGGATTTCATTTTGACTAAATGCTAAAAAGTAGTTACATTTTAAAAGACAGTCAGGAAGCCTCTTCAAAATTAGGGGATTGTCTTGTATTTTGGTAAATAGACATACAGAAAATAGCCGTAAGCAGTTTTCATTTCATTTCATTACATTTCTTTATAGTAATAGTGTTGTAAGAATTTCTGAAAAATCTAGGCTTGAGCATCTTTTGCAGCTATAGGCCATTAGTATCATGTAATTCAATAAAACATCCTAAAATCAATACAGTATATCAATGATACTATATCAAAGTCTTCCATGTTCTTGGCCAATTTTTCTTTTCCAATTTATTGCAAATTTAACCTTCAATTTTGATTCAGGTACTAACTATTTCAAACCAAATTATTCTTTCTCAATTTTCAAATTACACTCTGTTTCAAGACAAAAAGAAAAGATCAGTAAATGGAAGTGAAAAGTAATACAAGTTCAATGTTATCTTTTTTCAAATTCATTTATAATTATCAAATCCTGGATATTAAAATCAGTGGCAACGCAGTCTTTGTAACTAGCTCAATAAAAAATTCTGCTTACCCACTACAGTATTTATAACAACTCTCATATGTTCCTTTGATTATGTTGGTTGACCTCATTCATTATAACACTCAAAAGACACACCTAGAATCCAATTATTAGGATTGCTGGAGGTGCAGGATAATTAAACAGGAAAAAAGGAGAAAAAAGCTGAACTGGAAAGGTTGTTCAAGCATTACATAATAGGCTCAGAAAAGATTGTTGGGTTAAGCTTTTAATCTTAAATAAACAGGCTCCAAACAGCACACCATTCATTTACAGTTTCAGAATGAACAATCAAGATCAATAATCTATTACACATGCTAAGTAGTTTTATTTTCTTACCTCCTTCTCAGCTAACATTTCCTTGAAGGACTTGATGCGTATCTCCAAAGGAACAATTGCTCTCTCACGAGCAGCTCGTACTTCTGCTTCGATTGCTGCCTCTTTCCCTATATCAATTTGTTTCTTATCTAACTTTGGTGTATCTTTTGAATCATCTAAATCAAAACAAAAATCAGATTTTCAAAACTAAAAAGAAAAGAGCACACTGCTACTGGAGTGCGGCAAACACACCTTTGAAACCATCCTCCTTTTTGACCTTCTTGCTTGGTGTCTGATCATCATCACTGTTGTCTTGACTTCTCTTGCTTCCTGGAAGTCCCCCAGCTGCTTCTGGGGGATTGGAAACCATTTTATCTACGTCAGAACGTCCTGCCAAATCTTCTGGTCTCTCCCACACTGATGTTCTAGATGATGGATTGTAATAAAATACTCTTCCATCACCAGTCCAAACCACACACCTTAAAAAGGATATAAAAAGCATTGAATGGCAATTTTAATAATTAAATTGAATATAAATACCTAGTTTAATTGTCAATAGGAGAAATACTCCTTACCAGGGAGTACCAGGAACCGGTGTGCTCGATACAGGTCTGGATTTATCCTGCTGTTTTTGAATTTCTTTTGCTTTTTCTTCCTCCTCCTCTTTTTTCTTCTTGGCGATTGGATCTTCTTCTTCAACTTGCATCTTCTCTTCTTTCTCACTGACAGTCTCTGGTTCTGTTGATGCATCACCATTTACTGTTGGCTGCTCCGATACTGCAGGTGGCACCTGTGCTTGGTCTCCTTCTGCTTCTGTGGACTCCTCAGGGCTTGATGCACCAGGTGGCCCTGAAGTGGGCATAGTGGACACTCCTTGGGCTGCAGCCAGCTTTGCCGCTAAACAATTTTCAGGTATAAAATATGCACAATGTATATAAAATTAAGAAATTTGTATTCATTATTAAAATACTCAATATGAGTAAAAATTAGAAAAGTATCTTCCATTTCTAGGAAGTTATCACATTACAATTTATTTCAACTAAAATAAAAATATTAAAAAAGAGCAATTGAATTAAGAACTTACTTTCCAAATCTTTAAGTGCTTGTGGTTTCTCCCATACACTCTCTCCTGCTTTGGCATTATAAAAGTAGGACCTCCCATCAGGAGCCTTATGTTCTGTCCATTCCGAAGCCCGAGCCACAATTTCTGGATCGATCTGACAAAGAAAATTATATTAATCTAAATGTAACTATCATACATTTTATTAACATTCATTAAAAGACTTGAATTAATACCATTATAGAATAAGGACAGCATAAAGATGAAATATAAATTCTAAACACCTACAAGAACAGAAACCATTAACACTGATACATTTCTTTCAACTCCATAAATACAACTGCAGCATGGAAAGGTTTGGATGAACATGAATAATATTTGGGGAAGTATAGCAATAATAAAGAGATAAGATATTAAAAAGGTCTATCTCCCCAGCAAAATCTTGAAAGTTGTTATACATGAACCTACTTAATCAAATGTTTTTTAACCCCTTTCAGAGAATCAGCAATTTGGAGTACTTCTGCATTTCAAGCATTTTTTTCTCCTTGTAGTAAGATTTGGCAAATATCTTGTCGTCTGAATTGTTGTTTACAAGTTTAATTTTTACAATGTATCCTTTAAAGGCCAATTTTATCACCTTCAATTATTTATCTATTAGGGTTATCACACTTCCACCAAACAATTTTAAACAATTGTTTAAAGATAGGTAAATACCGAAGAACTACAGTTTACTGAGACGTAATCATAATTATCTACTTCTCATTTCAGAAGTTGCAGCCTTATTTTATTGTGAAAAATGTTCAGCAACCATCAACCATAAGATTGTCCAACACCTGGTTTGTGGTAAATCTGAAAGAACTGATTAATTCAATGAACGAAATGAAGTATTCTTGTATAATTTTGATACTACGAAAGCATTTGATGTAGTTCTGCATGATAATGAAACTCATCAATGGTTAATGAGTTATTAATCGATGATATAGGCAGTTGATAAAGTGAATAAGCAAGTTTCTTCACAATAGCAAAACATTTTGAGTTGGACAGCATTTATCAGAAGGTGACATCATCACTTCCAAGTCCCTCAGGGCAGTCTCAGTTGTTTGATATCTTCTTAAATGATTTACCACAAAATCAAAAATACGCTGTATATTGCACAGCAGAATTGCAGAACAGAATACGATTTAAACACAAGAGTATTTAAATGAAATTTATGATTGGGCATTTGTTAATAAAATGATTAAAAAAAGAAACAAAAGTAAAGCAATCACATTTTGCGGGGTCAGAACACTTCGTGCTATACTATATCAGCTAGGTAATGTAATGAATCCATATTTGGATGCAAAGCCTGCTAAATCAGAAGAGAGTATTGCACAAGCAAGCCACAAATGATTTAATATGGATGAATATAGAAAGCCATGAATGAAGTCATGACAACCAAGGTAATAGGTTCGGAGACGTGAGAAAAGAATTGGTTTGGATTAGATGCAAATGAGAAAGCATTTAAGGGCCTTTGTTAAACAAATGTTAATTACGTTGCAATGATCTCGAGATCATTATTAATATATTTAGTGTGCTTCACGTTAGTGTTCAGCAAATCTATTTTTCTGTGTGTTTCATTGAAGTTACCGTTTTAGGTCCTTTTAATAATCCATTTTAATTCAATTATCAGCAGAAGAATTAGATAGCATATGATAGTAAGTTATGATTTGTTTAGTTTTATCTTTTTTTTTTGTTAATAAATGGCTATTTGGTTAAATGAACTTTAGGTCTGTTCTTGTAAGGCAATGTTACCAGAGAGATTATTAAATTCTTCATAATATAGTGTGTGTGTGTATGTGTGTATGTATGTGTGTGTATGTGTGTGTGTGTGTATGTGTGTGTGTGTATGTATGTGTGTGTGTATGTATGTGTGTGTGTATGTATTGTGTGGTATGTATGTGGTGTATGTATTGTGTGTGATGGTTGGTTGTATGTATGGTTGTAGTATGTAGGTATTGTATGTGTGTGTATGTATCGTAGTTGTGTATGTTATTGTATGTGTGTATGTATATGTGCTGTGTTGTAATGTATGTGGTGTTATGTATGTTGTGTGGGTTGGTATGTATGTATTATGGTTGTAGGCTTATGTATGTATGGGACGTATTGTGGTGTTGTAGTGTTTCATTGGATGTGTATGATGTGCTTATGTATGTGGTGTGTATGTTGTGTGTATGGTATGTGTGTGTATGTTATTATGTTGTTTGTGTGTAAATCTATTTTGTTGTGGTGTGTGTGTTTACTATGTTGTGGTTCTATGTGTGTGCTGTTGTATCTATGTGTGTTGTGTACTCTATGGGTGTGTCGTGTGTATCTATGTGTGTGTGTCTAGTGTTTGATCTATGTGTGTGGTGTGTAATCTGTGTGTGTGTATTCTAATGTGTGTTTGGTTATAGTGTGTGTGATGTGTTGTGTGTGTATGTGTATGGTGGTGTATGTTGTGTGTAGTGTGTTGTATGTGTGATGTGTTGTGTATGTGTGTACGTGTATGTAGTGTGTGTGTATGGTGTGTGGTTTCTGTGTGTCTGGTGTATGTGGTCTGTGTGGTCTTGTGTTGTCTAGTGTCTGTGTGTGTCTGTGTGTGTGTGTTTTCTGGTCTGTGTGTGTGTGTGGTCTGTGTGTGGTGTGTCTGTTGGTCTGTGTGTGTCGTGTGTCTGTTGTGTGTGTGTCTGTTGTTGTTCTGTGTGTCTGTGTGTGTCTGTGTGTGTCTGTGTGGTCTGTGTGTGTCTGTGTGTTCTGTGTGAGGTGTTTTGTTCTGTGTTTCTGTGTGTGCTGTGTGTGTCTGTGTGTGTCTGTGTGTGTCTGTTGGTGTTGTCTGTGGTGTGTGTCTGTGTGTGTGTCGTGTGTGTTGTCTGTGTTGTGTCTTGTGTGTGTCTGTGTGTGGTGTTTTGTTGTGTGTCTGTGTGTGTGTTCTGTGTTGTGTGGTCTGTGTTGTGTGGTCTTGTGTGTGTGTGGTCTGTGTGTGTGTGTCTTGTGTGTGTGTGTCTGTGTGTGTGTGTGTCTGTGTGTGTGTGTGTCTGTGTGTGTGTGTCCTGTGTGTTGTGTGTCTGTGTGTGTGTGTGTCTGTGTGTGTGTGTTCTGTGTGTGTGTGTGTCTGTGTGTGTGTCTGGTGTGGTGTGTGTCTGTGTGTGTGTGTTCTGTGTGTGTGTGTCTGTGTGTGTGTGTCTGTGGTGTGTGTGTCTGTGCTGTGTCTGTGGTGGTGGTGTCTGTGTGTGTGTGCTGTGTGCGTGTGTGTCTGTGTGTGTGTGTGTCTGTGTGTTGTGTTGGTCTGTGTGTGTGGTGTGTGGCTCGTGTGTGTGTGTCTGTGTGTGTGTGTGTCTTGTGTGGTCTGTGTGTGTGTGTGTGGGTGCTGTGTGTGTGTGTGTGTCTGTGTGGTGTGTGTGGTCTGTGTGTGTGTGTGTGCCTGTGTGTGTGTGTCGTGTGTTTGTCTGTGTGTGTGTGTTGTGCTGTGTGTGTGTCGTGTGTGCTGCATATATATATATATATATATTATATATATATATATAGTATATATAAATAAAAAGGCTGAATAATTTAATGTTTGATAATATCTTAATTCGCTATATTCATGTTATTTTTTTTTCTTACAAATTTTGATTTTATAGAGAAGAAAGGGAAAATATTACAGTAGTAACGTAATTATTCACATTTCGCATAGTAATACTTTGGCATTCTACTGTCATCAAGTTGGAATTGGGAGAAACAAGGATCTATCTATGTAGTGGGTAAAGTTTGGAGATCTTGTTAGACATCATTAGAAATCTTTTAAAAAACTACCCGATAAAATACAAAAGCATATTTACTTGGGCTTGTTAGAACAGTAATGCTAGTTGTTGGGTTCCATAAAGAATAGAAGTTAAAAAGAGTTTAGAGAAAATAAAATGCAACAAAAATGTACATTTTGGAGAAGAAACCAGCACAATGGGAATCATTAGAGCACAGGAAGAAAAAAGAAAAAAAAGAGAGAGAGAGACAGAGAGAAGAGAAAGAAAGAGAGAAAGAGAGAAAGAAAGAGAAAAAGGAGAGAAGAAAGAGAGAGAAGAATAAGAGAGAGAGAAAAAGAAAGAGAGAGAGAAGAAAGATAAGAGAGAGAGAGAAAGAATAAGAGAGAGAGAAGAAAGAATAAGAGGAGAGAGAAAGAATAAGAGAGAGAGAGAAAAGAATAAGAGAGAGAGAGATAAAGGAATAAGAGAGAAGAGAGAATAAGAGAGAGAGAAGAAAGAGAGAGAGAGAAAAAGAATAATGAGAGAGAGAGAAAGAGAGAGAGAAGAATAAGAGAGAGAAAAGAATAAAAGAGAAAGAAAAGAGAGAGAGAAAGAAAAAGAGAGAGAGAAAAGAAAAGAGAGAGAGAAGAATAAGAGAGAGAGAAAGAATAAGAGAGAGAGAAGAAAGAGAGAGAGAAAGAAAGAAAAAGAAGAGAGAGAAGAGAGAGAGAAAATAAGAGAGGGGAAATAGAGAGAAGAGAAAAGAAGAGATAAGAGAAGAGAGAGAAGAATAAGAGAGGAGAGAGAAAGAATACGAGAGAGAGAAAAGAAGGAGGGAGAAAATAATGAGAGAGAGAAGAGAAAGATTGAGAGAAGAAAAGAAAAGAGAGAGAAGAAGAGAGATAATGAAGAGAGAGAGAAAGATGAGAACGAGGAGAAGAAGATCAGAGGAGAAAGAGAAGATAAGAGAGAACGAGAAAAGAAAAGAGAGAGAAGAAAGAAAGATGAGAAGAGAAGAATGAAGAGAGAGAGAGAAAGAGAAAGAGAGAGAGAAGAAAAGAGAGAGAGAAAGAGATCCAAGGAGAGAGAGAGAGAACGAGAGAGAATAGAGGAACGAGAGAGAAAGAATAGAACGAGAGAGAAGAAAGAGAACGAGAAGAGAAAGGAGAGACGATGAGAGAAAGAGAGACGAGAGAAAAGACAAGAGAACGAGGAGAGTGGGAGACAAGAGAGAACGAAAAAGAGAGGAGAAGAGAGAGAAAAAAAAAGAAACGAGAGAGAAAGGAAAGAGAGAGCGAGAGAGAAAGAGAAGAACGAGAGAGAGAAGAGAGGGAGAGAGAAAAGAGAGGAAGAGAGAGAAAGAGATGAAAGGAGAAGAGAAAAGAGAAGAGGAGAGAAAGAGAGAGAAGAGAAGAGAGACGGAGACGAAAGAGAAAGAGAAAGAAAGAAAGAGAGAGAAAGAGAGAACGAGAGAGAAAGAGAGAACGAGAGAGAAAGAGAGAGAGAGAGATCGTTGGGTACCACTCAGAATTGATTGCTCTGCGTTCTTCTAGTGGTACGGTTGCGACATGTCCAGTTTTTCCGAAGAAAAAAAAAGTGACCATCTGTTTGGTGTGCGAACCAGGCGACCAAGTGCTTCGTGCGCGAACAACTTTTGTTAGGTTTTTGCTCATCTTGAAACACCCATACAGTCGACTGCTGTTTACTTTCCGGCTCATACGCGTAAATCCACGATTCAACGCCTGTCACTATGTCCTAGACGTGTTTCGAAGCACCGCGATCGTATTTTTTTGGAGCATTTCTTTCGACCAATCGACACGAGCCTTTTTTTGACCGATTGACAAATTGTGTGGGATCCAACGCGAACAAATTTTTTTGACAAATGTTCATGCGATATTGAATGCATGCTGGTCCCACTAATGCCTAAGGTCTCAATCTCACGATAGGTCACATGATCTTGCAATATCAGTTCACGCACAGCATCAATGGTTTTCGGAACAACTGATTATGGACGACCTTCGCGAAATTCGTCTTGGAGTAAACTACGACCACGACTGAATTCACCATACCATCGATAAACAGTTGTCCTTGATGGAGCTTCATCGCCAAAAATTTAAGTTCATCCATACACTGTTGCTGAGTTAATCCACGTCGAAAGTTGTACAAAATAATTGCACGAAAATGTTCACGATTTAATTCCATTTTGGTGCCAAAATGAATCTTGTAAGGTACTGTAAACAACACAAATAGCGCTCGTCAAAACGTTCTGAGAACGATAACCACAAAACATCCAACATTACGATAGAGCTGTCAGTTGCCAGATAGCAACACCAAGGTTGCCAAATCCCGAAACATAAAAGGCAACCTTCGTATAAGAAACAGCACACGAGCGTTGCTGACGACGTCCGTTGTTAGCTATCGCGCGTTGAAAGCTACAAAACACGCGTTGACTTAACTTACGTTGTAGCTTGAGCTGTAGCACAACGCACGGCGCCACTTGCGCTCACGTGCCGCTTCGCATAAGTGTTCATATGAACGCTGATTACGAGGCGTATGCACAAGCATTGACAAGTGTCGACGCAGCTGACGACAGCGTCAGGTTACGCGCGACAACGAAACGAGCGTGTAACAGGCCTAACAACAAATTGCGTGGAGGGTAATAATTCTCTGGGTCTGCAACCAAAGAAATTAGTACCTAAAAGAACCATGAAAGCAACATATTAAAAACGGGGCTGGAGCCAGTTACCTATACTATCTTAAAACGTGCTAAGCGAGATTGTTAAACGTGAGAACGAATAAATTGATGGAATTGGAACTGAGACTCGAAATTATGAACGTACTCAGAGGGAAAAGGTGAAAGAAAAAAAGGGAAAAGTAAAGAAATGTAATACTTTAACACTATAAATATTTGGTGTTAGGTAAAAAATTGTATACCACGCTTTTTGTATGTGCTTACGAATCAGTAGGTGCAGGCTTGTATGTGAATGTTGATGTAGTACAGATGAAGTCATCAGGATAGGGGACAAAGAGAAGAAAGAGAAGAGTGTGCGCGCGCGCGTCTACGTGTGCGTGTGTGCGTGCGCACGTGTGCGTGTGTGCACGTGTGTTTATATATATATGCTATTTGTGTTGTTTACAGTACCTTACAAGATTCATCTTGGCACCAAAATGGAATTAAATCGTGCAATTTGTGCAATAGTGCAAATTTACAATTTTTACTTACACAACACTACAATGAAAGACACAATTTCCAGTACATTTCTTATTATCTTGTTAGAAAGTAATTTTCTTGAAGTAATATTTTTATTTTAAACATTTAATTTTATAATTTTGAACTCCCTAATAATCTGATTTTCCATTAGTTTCTTTGCAAAACTTCTACAATTCATATGTTGCCTATTTCTATAGCCGTAAACACATCAAGAGTTCATGGGATAGCATGCAGTTCAGCAATTGCAGAGACTATACAATAGAAACTTACTATTACACAATGCAGAAAGAAAAGTGCCAAAATATTACCGTGAGAAAACATGCGAGTATTTATTCGGGAAGAAAGAAATAGATAATCACTATTTTAAGTTCAAAATTTATAATTATTAATTGAACACAATTAACAATAAGCTTAACATATTTTGTGAAACATGTCCTTTGTAACATACAAAAACTTTAAAGAAAATGACTAACTAGACTTAATTTTTATTGAATCTTACTGAATAAGCTTCATTTAAAATGCATGGAAATCCAACTATTTTACTTACAACTTATGAACTTCCACTACACTGTACATGAACAATCACAGAACATTAAAGGCATATGGTGATAAATTTTGAAAAACAAGATTTTATTTTTTGTTTTCTTTCTCAAAAATTTGCAACCTTTCCTCTTATATAATATATAAACTGTTCTCACATTCCGACCATTTAAATGGCAATTTATATCTCTCTTTGTATGCCTTTTGAAATAAGTAACGCCCCTTTCTCTGTTCTAATTCTGTTTTCCATCATTTGTGGGATAATTTGGGGATTTTTTCCTAAGAAAATCTTTAGGGTATATTGGCAACTTCATAAAAATGTGATATTGTGTTTGTTCATAGAACTTGTACCGCCGTTGTTTTCGCTTGAATGTCTGGCAATGAATGTTGAGTTTTTTCTTTTTTGTTCTTAAGATACGTCTTTTCCCTGACAAAATGGATACAATAAAGAAATTAAGAAATTTGGCAAGTCGATGTTTTATGGCAATTGTTTTTCAATGAAAACAAGTGAAAATATAGTTGATGTTTCCACGGAAACAGTTTTAACTCATGGTGCAAGATCCATGCCATTCACCTCGGGGAAAAACTTATTCATCTACTAGCAGATAAAAGGGACTTTTCTCACGTAAATAGTAGACATAGTGGTTACTTGATCGTTAATATTAGTGTAGAATAAGTTTTTAAATTTGTTGTTAAATGTATATGTATATGTCCCTGAAATTAGTTGACATAATGTGGTGAGAGGTATGAATAACCATAACTTGAACACACTTTTTCTTCAAAAGTAATTTTTTTCACATTCAAGTGCAGTTCTTTCAAAAAGTATGTATCCTACATATATGAAACTTATGATGCACTATGACTTATTAAATGTAACCATTCCTTGCTTGTGAACTATAAATTAATGTGGCATGTTCAAAATCTTACTATTTTACTTAGGTAAAATTTTGAAAACATCTTTCAATGAATTATTCATTTTCCATTAACAGTGTAGAAAAATAGTTCAGTATATCATAAGTTTTATATTTAATTACATTCAAAAATATGAACTCAGTAACATTAATAGTTCCCGAGAAAAATATACAAGAATGAATACTATGCTTTCACTTCTCTCCGCATGTATAAATAAAAATAATTATTTATGAAATAACGATCACACATGCAACTTTGGTTATTAACATTTGTCCCAAGAAAAAGCCTACAATTGCTGGAAATAAGGCCATTTGTATTTTTTCTTCAATTCAGAGATATAAAACTATCTTATGGGAAAATTTAAAGCAAAAACCAAGTTAAAATGTACCATCTGCCCTTAATACAACCATATATTAGTATTAAGGAGCAAAGAAGATGATAAATGACCAAGTAAAGAAGTCAGTCATCTACTAAAACCGGTAAAGGCATACAAGAATAAATTTCAAAAATAAGGAAAAGGACCCACGTGACAAACTTTTCACAATGTTAAAAATGTTTTAAAACAGCATTTATATCCTTTTTTTTTTAAGAAAATATGAAGTTTACAAAGATTCAAAATTTGTCCAAATTATTATTTTTAACATAACATTTTGCATTCAACAAACAACTCAATAAAAAATAACTACAACAATTAAATTTTCCACAAACCTGTGAAGTATCTTCCACCTGCTGGGGTGGTCCTCCCATTCCACCAGGACCACCAGCTACAACTGGTGGTGCAGAAATAGTTGGTGGTTGCTGCGGAGGCATTCCCATTTGAGGTGGCATGCCCCAGCCTCCGGGACCAGGAGGAGGCATACCACCAAAGCCACCACCATATGCCCCTCCAGGAAAACCTGGAGGAGGCATTCCAAACGGAGGAGGACCACCAAAGTGAGGTGGTGGTCCACCAAATGGAGGTGGCATTCCAGGGGGTGGCCCCTGCATCATGCCTGGTGGTGGCTGCATTGTGTTTGGCATCCCACCCACTACAAACAAATTACGTTTTAATGTCCTTAGGCTACATCTTAAATAATTTTATATATATTTACCAAAAGAACCAACAGAAAAATGCACTAATGTGATGGTCATCTCAGAACTCTTGACTAAAAATTAAAAATAATAATAATAATAATGATAATAATAATAATGATAATAATGATGATAATAATGATGATAATAATGATGA
Organism: Gryllus bimaculatus; assembly: GCA_017312745.1. NCBI lineage: Eukaryota > Metazoa > Arthropoda > Insecta > Orthoptera > Gryllidae > Gryllus > Gryllus bimaculatus. The sequence continues at coordinate 811,064 of BOPP01000145.1, forward strand.
TAATAATGATGATAATAATAATAATGATAATAATAATAGACCCCTATTATTTAAATTAGAATCCCTTAAGTTAATGTTATGTCTTGCCACAATTTTTTCATTTTTCTGATCCACACTTTGTAGCTTCCTGATATTCTTTGAATATCAGAAACTTCCATTTCTAATAGAAATCCATTTGATTTACTTACACATTACAGCTATTCACCACGACACCACAACAAAATCACCCAAAAAATTAAGAATAAAATATAGAACTCAGGAGGAATTAGTGACAACAGCAATAAATAATTAATATCCTATGATAACAAATTAAGTCTACTTTAAATCTTAGTCTTGAATTTGTACCAAAATTCTTTTATGATCTACGATAAATTGAAGAGCTTTAGTGCTCGTATTTCCAAAAGGTAATCCAGATGTTTGCAGAACAAGTGACCAAGCTCAAGTAAAACACAACAAACAGTAATTTGAAGTTGAACATACTCATAACCGGTGGCTGATCAGACCCAGGAGGCTGAGGCTGACCAGGTCCATTAGCGTTCTCTCCTTCTGGCTTCTGAGCTACTGGTGGATTCCCACCACCTTGGGGAGGCCCTGCCTGGGCATTGGTTCCAGGGTTAACACCAGCGGCCTGAGCCATCACTTCCACCTGTAAATGCAAATACCCCATTTCATTTGACAAATGAAAACCTCACCAAACTTTTCCTTCAAGACAACCAACGTATTGATTACCACTGAAATATAAATGAGATAATATAAATGGGATAAATAAACAACATATGAAATAATCCAAGGAATCGATCTAGAATTATTTTTTTAACTCTTCTGAATTATGGACGGAAATTACAAATATTTTAAATTAACACCCCACCAAACAAAAGAGCTACAAGTATCTCAAGTAAAAATATCTACTACTTGAAAAAGTGTATTCCAGACCAAAAACACACAATCTGACTACCCAAAAATACAGAATCCACAACAAGCAACAAGACAGTACCTATTGATAAAAATCACAAATTTGCATAATTTCTAAAGTAACAATACCTAACCCAAAGATAAACACTAACATTAAAATTCATTTCAAATATAGTTCATGAAAATAGGCTCAATATTCTAACCTGCTCTTGAGTAATGACCTTCACATTAGGCCCTTCTGGTTTAGTCCAAGTAGTTTCTCGAGTTCGAGCATTGTAAAAGTAGGACTTCCCTTCCCCTGTTTTAGTTTCTACCCAAATGTCACCCGTGAGATCCATTCCAGGCATAGGATTCTGGAAGCAAAAAAATTCAAAGCAATTTAATTTTAATAACCTCATTATAAGAACATAAAAAGAAATCTTCATGTATGTACAAGAAAACAGAATCTAAGGAAAGTAAGAGTAACAAAGGAATAAAACGATTTATCCATGCAGGGACCTGTTAAAAAATTTAACATTCATTCACACTCCATAATCAAACACTGCCAATCATGCTAGTGAAGTGTTATATTTAACATATTGAATATTTAAAAATATTAACAACTTTAAACGATCCTAAAGTACCTGAAATATAAGCACAACTTATCTACTTGTTAATATTTTTAATGTCTTTGACAGAACTTAAAATTACTAAATGTAATACATCTGAAATGAAAGTGTAAAATAAGAAATTTATAGGTAAATTAAAACTAGAGACACGATTTCCATTCAAATGCATGTATTTATTTACACTTCCTACAGCTTTCCAACACTGTAAATATATTTTTCATGGAATACTTGTTTTAAAAATACATACTTTATCATGCACATTTCCCAGTTTTGATAGTTTTCAGACAAAATTCATGCATAATGCATGTTTGAACACTTTTTCAATTAATAAGGCTCAATTTGAAATTATGTGGCACATTAGACACTCTTAAAGCCATTTTTGCATTATTTGCAAAAATTGAAATTGATGCATGTTTTGTAATAATAGAATATTATTTTTAGATCCTGACAGTACAGAGTTGCCTTTGCTTATTGCTATACCACAAATTTTAACCTTCCAATACACATTCTGTGATTTGTGAAGCAAGTACAAGTGCTGTGAGTAACAATTGTGAAATGAATTAATATCCAGCAATTAAGTAACAAAAGATAATAAAGATACACAAAGCCGTAACTCAGTATCATTTGATAACTGACAATGGGAGACAAAATAATCAAGAACAGACTTTCAGTCTGCTTGCATGCCAAAAAGAAAGTCTAAAAAACCCACGCCTCCAAAAAATATTAAAATAATTTGGAAATTGAATTTTGTAAAATTGCCTACAGCAATTCAGAATTTAAAAGCAGTAGGTTTACTTCTCATGGAGTCATTAATATTTGTTAAAGGCATTAAAATGTCTTTGGGATTAGATTTTGGAGTAGTGAGTGTCACTGCTAAGGAGAATCTTATACAAATATTAAATTCAAAATCTGATTGGAAATTTCTCCAAAATGTAAAAAACATTATTTGTGGTGAAAAAACAGAATTTGACTTCACCTTAGCTCCAAGTTCATCTTTGAAGTATGCTCCAATTATGTCTCGTGTCGTAGAAAGCATTTTCTACATTTAAAAACATTTGTTTCTAATAAAACAATGAATTTAACAAAGTAAAAATGAGAAAATTATAAATTGTTACAAAAGAGAATAAAACAGGAAATATACTAACTCAAATTTGATTGTGCATGTTCTGGTAAATTTGGTTTAGCATCGTGGAATGTTTGGCAATTTGATAATGCATGTTTGCATGCATATTTTAGCATTTGATTGTGCATAAAAATCCTGTCTCTATATACATATACCATGAAGAACATCATTGTTAAACAAGCCTAGAATTCATTCAAGCAATAGAACTATTTCATAATAAAATATTTATGTTGCTTATTAATTGTGGTTTATAATAATAAATTCACTGCACTTCAAGAGCTGCTACAATAAAAGTGTCATTCAGGATGCTCCTTACATTGTTTTTCCACATTAAATACATCACTTCAACGCACAAAATAATTTCTTATAACCTAATTCTTAAAAAATACTGTTTTCTATTATCTTGAATAATGATCAATTTAAAAAAACTGAAAAGGTAAGAAAGAGTTTAAAACAAGGAAGCCAGAGGAGACCACTGTTTTCTGGAACGAATTTTCCCTAACTTCCCAGTTTTCCCACGCATTTTCCTCCCTCTGATAAGCTTAGAAGAGTGGTTCGCAGCTGAAGAAAACATTAAATGAAGGCAATACCTGTAACCAGTGCATAATTTTTAAAATTTTACTTTCCAGAACACGCTCAAAATCAATTATTAATTTAATAGAAATAGTTTTATATTCCTAATGCAATTTAATAATTATAAATCACATTTAATAACAATGCAGTGGCAGCACTGGCTCTAATAATAATAATATAATAATAATTAAAAATATTTTATAAAGATATTTTATAGTTTTTTACTAATATTTATATTAGATTCATTCAGACAATACAGTTCAATAAAAAATTATTTAATTTTGAGTTTAGGAAAGTTGGTTGATTTAAAAATCAAAGTTGCTCAATGTTTTTTTCTGTTTGTTTAATTGTTGTTTTTTCCATTAAAAAAGGCCAAATTAAAAAATTCACTAAATTAATAAAAATATTTTAATGTTTAAAATATCCAACTTCTAAAACCTCCATAAATTTATGGATTTTTCTAGGTTAATGAAATTCCCTACATTTTCAGCAAGTGAGCTCCTTGATACTTTCCAAATTTATTTCCATATGCATATACACTAATTATTTCATGCTGGATGCACCATGAAATGCAGTAAGTTGCAAACTTTCTTCTTCATTTTCATTTCATACAGATTTTTTTAATCATTAGTGTGGCATGGAATACGTAAGAGAGGTAAGCATCAACCCTCCACTTAACTTACTATCTTTTCTCCCAAATATCATTCTGTATGCATCTTCTTTATTATTTTAATGGATTAAAAAGCAAAATTTGGAAATTCCTATAAGTTTTTGAGACAATTAGAGAAATTAAGTGAACTTCCAACTACTAAAATTGCCAAAACCTTAGGAGAACTATGCCAAATCCTCCTAGATTTTATTATATGTACAGAGCAAAGACTCAGGCAAGCATGGATGGATAAGGCAAGTTTTAAAGTAATCAAAATGTTTTTTTTAATTATTTGTCATCTTCATTTATAAGTAAATTATGAATAAAAACAATACAGTGAGAGTAGCTTAATTTGTTTTCAACAGAAAAAAAAAAACAAGAACACAAACTAAAAAAAAACTTACAATAGGCTTAAACACTCTCAGACTTTATTTATATTTAATACAATCCCCGAATATTTTGTAAAATTTAGGAAACTTATTTTGTTGGCTACATAAAGGCATCTTGAGACAACATAACTACAACTCTGCATTTGCATCCAATGGGGAAATTCTTTAACTTTATTCTTTTAAACCTACTTCTATATTTTCCTCTACATTGTCCTTGGTCGTTTCTTCTTCAAACAGTCCATATCCATTTAGGATAAGAGGCCCTCAATTTAACCATTTCTTGCAATTCATTCAAAAAAATTTTTGGAGAGAATTTTGAGGAAACTTTAAAAAGGTCAACAATAGTTCATATAAAATGACTTTTAATACTACTTTTTCAGACAGAAAGGAAATTAGACCAAAATCTCGAAATTAATATACACATTGTGTACATACACTTGTGAAACTTTTAACCAACAAAAGAAGAAAAAACAAACAGGATGTTTTTTATAAATTTTCTCCCCAAATATTTAAATTCTTGCTAGTGGTGCTAACAGAACACTGCCACAATTGTTCCATGTTTTTCACCATAATTGCTCCCATAAAGTAATACAATGGGGTGGCACCCCTCATAAATCTAATGTAATAATCTACAGTATTTTTACACAACTTTTGAAGACAAACTACATACTACAATGTTTAAAATACAACCTAGCTTCAAAAATTAATGTCAGGCCAAAATCTAATATCCCCGGAAGGTAGATGGAAGTAGATTTCTATTGCTTACATCATCTACTAAATCTAGATTTTTTTCAAGGTGCTTCCATTGTGGTGGGTTTGTCAGGTGCACACAATTGCACTGATCTCCAAAACAGCATGATGGACAGAAATTAAAAGCTTCACAGACATTAGAATCACACAATTCATTACACACAGAACGATGGGTAATTGGACATATTTGTATAAATTTCAACAGCTTTAAGTAAATCAGAATAGAATCCACCCAGTGACCCACATTCATTAATATTATAAAGTCATTTGTCAATGTAGTAGTAGATTTTTTTAATAATTATTGTTGTTCATATAAAATACATGAAATTTCTATGATGAACTGAATGAATATTTATTATTAGATGAATGAATTAGAAACTGGGAAAGAGATCCCCTACAAAGTGAAAGAATAAATTATCAATTTGCTAATGAATATTTAAATTAAACTTTCACAAATAAAGTCAATTTTGTGTGAAGATAAATGCCACAAGAAAATGCGAAATTTTAATAAATATTTTACAGATCCAATATCTGGTATATAAGGTTACAAAACTAAATACTATTAGTCCTGTCTTGAAAAGCAGATAAAACAGTGATCATGAATAAAACTAAAAATAAATTTTGAAATGAATTTTCTTCCAATTCTTATTAGAAATCCCATGGACTGGCGCATGAAACTTATATTTAAATTATAAATGTATATATTTATATTTTACAAAATTTATAATAATTTAAAATATAAAATTTAATTTCAAAAACACTAACCAAACTCCATTTACTGCTAAAATGTATCTGCTGGTATTTGAATGTTAATTGGCAGTTATACTACTAAGATTGTTGTAATGTATTAAGACTTTCATACAATATTTCTTTTGCATTTAAAGATTGGTGCATATCTCTTGAAAGAAACCAGTAACTTTTTTAATATACAGTTCAATATTTGAAAGGAGTAATACAAAGCTCCTTTGCAAAACATACAGTACATAATAACATGACAAAAAATGATGGGTAAGTATTTGAAGAATTTACCTTTCTATTGACTAGTATCAAAGTAAAAATATCAATTAACATTACTCGTAGGTACAACATATCCCAATCCAACGAAATGTATCCTCTCTCTTTCTTAGCACACACAAACCGTAATCAACCTTGTTCTCCAGCCTTTACAAAACAACTGCACAAAAATATTACAATTGTCACTTTGATAAAGTGTTCGTCTACTGGCAGTTACATAAAACATATGCAAAGTTAAAACATGCACACACATACACACAATTCTGGAAAAGGAACCACGATTGCAATAAAAAGTAAAAGCTGTGCAAGAAGCTAGCAGTAAATGGGAATGTTAAAATAAAATTTAATATGATAAACACAGAAAAAATCTACAAAAGTTGAAGCTACAACTAGCAAATACATTAAAACACAGTAAAACTCCAATATAATTAACTTCTTCATTCTTCTCAAATACAGTACACAAAAGCCAAGAATATTGGCTCTTATTTACCCATCCAATTGAGTACATAATACATCAAGCAGCAAGTTCCAGCAGAAAACGTTAAATAATGGGAAAAAAATGTCTCCCAGCCAAGGACATTCAGAAATTATATATTATATTGTAAAAGAGACTTTGTAACAGTTTTATAAGTATTTTTTTTAACATCCAGCAGATGCATTCCACTGGCAAGAATAAAACTGAAATATTAGGGTTTTACTGTTTTACAAAGGATGATTTCTACAGTGTTAAACATTCCTACTTACTGGCGGATTGCCCATAGGAGCATTGCCTCCTGGACTCCCTGACGAATTCATTGGGGGAGGCTGTTGGGGTGGGGGCTGTTGTTGCTGCTGTTGAGGGGGAGGGCACCCCATGGGAGGGGGCCCATATGGTCCCGGTGGGGGCATGCCCATGTGGCCCATCATGTGAGGGGGAGGCTGCTGCAGAACGAAAGCAACTATGCACTGTACAATCAGTGCCCGCATTTCTTATCGCTAAATGGCTTTCTGTACTGCAGTACTTACCAAGCTCAATATCACACTTATAAAATATACAAATGTCACCGATGTATCACCACAATAGTGTCCTTTAATGCAACTACCTCACACAATTATGCAGCTGGATAACAAGTGTTTAATTTCATGCTACTCAAGAGATTAAAAACAAATTTGTGCATCGAATACCTTTAGGCTCATATTCTTGAAAATAACTTCTCAAGAATGCAAGGCATACAAACAAACATCACTCACAATATCACCTAATATAAATGATATTTATTTTTAAAGTGAAAATAAATTATTATAAATATATTAATTTTATACTAAATAAAAATTATATATTTCAAGAAACTGCACTTGAATTGTATACAGTGAAAATACAATAAATAAAGATGCTTCACTTAACCCACAAAGAGAATCTCTCTAATTTAATCAATAATTTTTCCAAAAAGAGAAAAATACAAAAGAAAAACGTATAGCACTTGCTCATGTATTAACAAAAAGCTGTGTTAGTTCTGTTTTACAGAAATATGTCCAAAGCTCATCACATAGCTACTTGAAGAGCATGCAAATGAGAAAACATGTCTATAAAAATTTCTTCAGTAATGTGCACTGGATCCTCATGAATGAACAATTTTCTGAAAATAAGGTAGTTAAATAAAAACTAACAATAATTAGACATTCTGCTACCGCAATTTAAAGCATAATATATTTGCCAACATACTAATGTAAACTGAAAAAAAATTTACATTTGAAATTAACCATTCATGTTTTAGATAGATTATTTCTGATCTTCCAAAGACATTAATTTGTCTAAGCTGAACAGCAAGTTTTAACTACTTGGGACTATTCAGCAGAGAAGTTGAAATTTCAGAGTATTGCTACTAAGAAAGCAATAGATTGCGAGTTCTGTAATACTGAACCATGATATAATTCATTTATTACGATTGTCCAAAATTATTAAATGCATTATTATGCATAATTTTTCAAGAAGTAAAGTAATTTTACATGAAGTAAAGAAAATAGTATGCCCTCTAACATTTCATGACCTCACAAAATTTTCTTTCCAACAGATACTAATTGAACATGCTTTATAGCAATTGAAAAAGGATTATTCCACCAAAATTAAAAACTTTGATGCACGTATTTGAAACAACTAACACACATTGACAAAGTATTTTTATTATGACATTTGAAATTTTATGAAACTATCTACACCAAATATATCTGTTCCATTAGAATTCAGAAACATTGAATTAACATTTACAATGAATATCCTACTGGAAAAAACTAACTTTAACAGAGTACAAAAATAATAATTGACAGCCATCTGTCAAACTTCCTATAATAATAATAATCCATCGTAATGGAAGAAAAAATTACTGGAAGATCACTATCACATAGTTCAACACCTGCAGCAAAATAAACGAGTAGCACATACCATTCCTGGGGGAGGTGGTCCCATCATATGGTGAGGATGCATTCCAGGGGGTGGCATCGGCCCCCAACTTGGATCAAAAGGTGGAGGTCCACGAAATCTAGGGCCCCTGGGTCCTCCAAAATGTGGTGGAGGTGGCCCTCTGAATGGTGGACCACGGGGGCCATAGCCTCTACCTCGGAATCTTGGTGGGGGTGGGCCATGACCTGGAGGTGGTCCTCTTGGTGGAGGTCCAAACTCATGCACTCCTCCTCGAGGTGCACCTCTGCCAACACATGCATTACTTCAATAACAAGAAAAGCCTATTTTACAGTAATGTTTCTCATGCAGAAATGTACGTGAATCTAGCAATTTTTCCCCTTCAATTTCCCTGTACATCGTGAGCGAAGCTGCGCCGCTTATCTCAATCTTACTTTGCCAAAAAACTTGAAGGGCATTGCCGGGTATCACGAATATTACCTGAATGCTCCCCGACCGCGTCCTTTTGGAAGGAAATCATCATCATCACCCTCTTCTCCTTCTTCGTCTTTTTCCTCAAAATTCATAGGCGGTGAGAGAGGTTTTTCACAATCCTCTGCCATTTTTTTCCTTCGATTCAGCAAAAGGTCTAATATCACGAACCCGAAACGCAAACACAAGCTGAACCCTTAGTCAAGGAGTTTGCAACTCGGCTTGTCCTTGCACCTTGGTATTCAGAAGTTCAGAACTGATTCCGAATGTCACAGAGTAACAATATGTAAGTGGAGAATTCCACTGCCTACTTGATAAAAAATCGTAAAATCTTTATTAAGTTGTACATACTTCCATTGTTCAGTCTACAAATATTATTAGACAAGCAGTGCAATAACGCACACTTCAAACAAACACATCATTCCTTTTTATGATATCTCATTCACTTCCTTGTTGATCAAAATCCAAAATTACTATTTCTTCAACAATATAAGGTACGATTTATAATTTTAAAAAATAATTAATAATTTTAATACAATAATAGTAATTAAAACATTTAGTTGAGTGCTGTTTAAACATTAGCATTTGACTAACGATTCCTCTATTAAACAACTATTGATCGTATGTTTTTAAAATTAGAATCATAATTAGTAAGTATTTTTAAGTAGTAAATTATTTTTTGCATTTTCACATATTTTTCTTGATAAATATTAGTTTATTTTCGTTATTTTGTAATTACATCTTTTCTTTAAAGGTTCAATCAACTTTCGTAGTACGGGATGATCCGGGCATCCAGAAGGCTTTGCGTCTAGCGGAACTAGAAGGAAACGGGGTTCCTCGTTCACTGTTCCACGTGGTGTTGTTGGAGTAGGGTGTTCTAGTACCGTTCTTTTTCGTTTTACCGTCTTTTCGGATTTCGATAATGAGTTCAAGTACATGTTACAAGTGTTCTCGCACGGGGCATTTTGCCCGAGAATGTCCGGAAAACGGTATGTTTGGCCGTGGTGGTGGCGGTGGCGGCCGCGGGGACAGTAAATGTTACAAGTGCAATGAATACGGCCACTTCGCCCGCGACTGCAGGCAAGAGCAGGATCGGTGCTACCGTTGCAACGAGCTGGGGCACATCTCCAGGGATTGCAGGCAGAGCTCCGATGGACCTTCCTGCTACAACTGCAACAAGACTGGCCATATTGCTCGGGAATGCCCCGAGTCGTTTGGCGACTTCGGCCGCAACGCGCCGTGCTACAACTGCAAGAAGACGGGCCATATTGCCCGTAACTGCCCGGAGGGAGGAGCCAGCAAGAGCTGCTACACTTGCGGCAAGACTGGTCACATAAGCCGTGACTGTGACCAAAATTCCCGTAACTAAGCTATGATGGACTGGGGAAAGTGCTATTTTTTCTAGATGGGATCACTTGTGTAAAATCTGAGTTTTTGAAGTATCTGTTGATTGTAACCCAGACATAACCACTTACTAATTGCATCAGCATGAATGTTGTTATTCAGGAAAGTAAAGCTCTGTGCTATGTATGATAACCATGTGCCTTATTTATAATAACCTGGTCTTATCACATCCTTTTCCATAGTCACATGAGAACCAAGTAAATTTTTGTACTTTTATATCAAAGTGTTTGATTGTATCAAAGTTTTGTCATAGGTTGACTAATTAGTAGGCTTAGAATTGTTTGAAAGTGCCTTAATCTGTGACATTACTTGCAATCTGTTTCGCTGTTGTAATGTATTCGTGCTAGTTTGTACTGAAAATTAAGACTGCATATCACCTCAGGGAATCTTGTTTGCTCAAAACTCGAAATTTGAAAATGAAAATTTGTTTTTGTATTGTAATATATTGTTTTTTATAAATTTACAATAAACTTTCTTTCCTAAATACCTGTATTACTCTTGTTGTGGAGAGTTGGTGTTGAAGTGGGAGGAAGAGTGGACCTAAATCACTTAATTAACATGAATTTGTGCAAACTGGTGTAACTTGTCCTACTCCTTCAAACTTGTGAAGTAGATCCCATATTCACTTCCATTCTCTCCTTTCAAGATAAATGCAGGGTATTAACAGGTAAGTATTGGAATTCATATAGGTGGCCAGGTTGAGTGATTCAAGAGCTTGCAGTTTCAGGTAAAGATTTTTTAAGTAACAAGTTTATTCAAAAATTAACATAGTATGAAAAGGTAACAGGAAGTAATTTGTTCAGCCTAGATATGTTTGTAGATTAGAAATTTAGCCGCTGAATTCGAAGGAATAACCGCTTCCAAAAGAATGAGGCTCATTGTTTTTCTCTTCGTTGTAGTCAACTTCACGAGATGGAGCAGGTCGTGGTCTTGGTTGCTGATAGCTTGCAGGAATTTGGGCGGGCGAACTTGCTCGGAAGAGAGAAGGTTCATGATCTTCTCTTACTTGGTAGATTGGTTTCGGCTGTGAAAAGAAAAAAAATTATAACTTGGAAATTTGAGTTCGGAGTAGGGTCCGGAAACTTCAATAGTGCCTGTAAGAATAATTCTTTAGCAATGAAGTTAGGTTAATGTAGATAAGTTTAAAATTGAAGTTAAATTGCAGCAAATTCTTAGTGTTAAATAAATGCCTTACTTTATAATGTTCGGAAACTTAGTTTACTTAGGAAACTTTCTTTAAAGTAGGCATCTGTAAAAACAGTGCAGATAGAGTACGTGAATTGTATTGATTATTGGGTCTTGGATACCGTAAAAGAGCTAACATTTCTTGTAATTGAATTTGAATGTAATACTACCACTATAATTCGAATTGATGGAAAAGCCGTTATGACGAAAAGGTAACTGCGTCGTAAGTTGTGACTCATCAAATTATTACAAAATGAAGGCCATGTTAACGAGATTGTACCTGAGGAGTAGGGCCTCCAAAAATTGCAGTAGTTCCCAAGTTAGGAGTTTCATAGCCACCATTTACTCTGTATGCCCCAGCTACACTAGGGCCTGCTCTAAAGGGAGGTTGAGCAGAATATCTAGGACCCGAAGGTTGAGGGTGGTTGTATTGTGCTGGAGCAGGTGCAGGTTCAGCAGCTTGTGGAGATGGTTGAGGAGCTCTCGGCAAATGATCTCCTTCCAACACTCTAAAGCCATCTTTACCAGCAGAGTATTTGACCTGTTTCAAAAATTCAGAACATTAATGGTACCTCCATCTTAGCTTCAATTTTGCAGGCACACATGTGATAAATGAAGTTAACTGCAACTGTCATGAATTCACAAACTTTTTACTTTTTTCACAAACTAATTTACTTTTAAAGTAGAAAAATAATTGTGAATTATTTAAATAGTACCACTAAATAATTCCTTAACAGTTTTATATTAATTCAGACTAAATTGAAGATATATTGTGTACCATTTTATCAAGTAACATCATAGAAATGGCAATTAAAACTGGTATATATTCTTTCCACTTTGTAGAATCAAGCGTCACTTGAAATCACCACACAAGACATACATTTACCATTCATTATACTTATGATGTTGCTAAATATGTTCATCTATGAAATTCAAAACTTTTGTGTGGTCTGTGAGTTGAACTCAGCATCATCATTGTTCTCAAGATAAATTTGAATGTTGATTCCCCGTATTGGTACTTAAATGTTCAAACTAATAATTATATTAATAACTATTCTTAAAGAAAAATAAAAGTTTCAAAATTCATTTTGGTGTCTGAATAATCAAAACATGCTTTCCCTCCAGTGAATTGGAAAGAAGCTACTTTTGATTTCATTTTATTCAATTATCATAAACTATAATATTTCAAAAACACAATATCCTTTACTTTCATACAAATAATTTTGTATTTTTGGGTTGGGCTACTTTCCTTGTATAAGTGGAGCAGAGTATGATTTCAGACATCACAGTATGACTCTTTACTTTTCCAAATTTAATTACTACAATTGTATTGCTAAGAATGTAGAAATTAAAGAACAGCAATACATAAAATCAGAAGCATGCCATATTCAATTTTGAACTGTGCAACTTGTAATGTTCTTAACATCTAGAAAACCCCTTTATTGTGATCAATGAGTTCACAATATACTTTGAACCCCAAATAACAAGAATGAATGTAAGTATACTCATTATCTTATAAGACACATATTCTTGCAATATTCAGTTACCTTAATTGTTTTTCCATGTGGGTCCACATAAGAATAAGACCCAGTTCTGCTACCATCAGGATTAATTGTTTCTCCTTGCTGAAGTCCATTGTCAGCAGCAAAGGCAAAGTTAAAAGCCCCATCTTGTGTCAGTGCTTGTTTGTGCATAATGATTGCAGGAAGTGGTCGTCGTGGCTCTTGACCAGCGTAATTTGCTGGTTCCCGGTACTGCTGTGGTTGAGGTTGATATTGTTGCTTTGGTTCATCGTAAGAAGGTCCTTGATACTGAGCTTTGATAGATACAGCTACCAAAAGCAACAAACAGCAGTTCCACTGCAAAGAAAATATGATTAGTTTTTCCTCTTTTTTTTTGTTACTAATTTCACAAACTAAAAGTTAAGTTTTATACAACAAAGGCATTACTTCAGAAAAGTTGCCTAATATATAAATATAGATGTGATTATTTTTTGGTAAGAGCAATTGGTACCAACTAACCAACCTGAACTACTTTACCCAGCTTTTAAGAAACTTGCAGATACTTTATATTTGCTTTCTAATCAATCTTAGGTGTTCTTCAGAGAATGCAAGAAAAAAATTTGAACCTCAAAGATTGTAGATTAATGTATATTTGATATTTTAGATTTTTGTTTGGTTATGAATCAAGAATGAAAAGAACCTAAAAGTAAATACATTCAATGTAGAAAAGTAATTTTATCTTTAACACAATTATTCAGTATTTCCTCTAACTAAAAATTTGAATTTTACTAGAAATCAAAATGTTTCAGTTCATTCAGCTGTTTTATTTAAGACATTATTGATTGCTTTCAGTCATGAATTTCTTTGCCTTTACTAAAATTTGATAAAAAGGTACTTTTAATCAGATCAGAAACATCCTATTAAGAAGTTTAGAAGCTATGATCCCAAATAATTGATAAATGGAAATAAATATTTAAGAACCACCTGAGTATAATGAACTAGTAGTTGAAAACTAACATTATGACAAATAATAGGATAAAATTGTCTGAATTAGGAAGCTGTGCATTCTGTTAACAATTTCATGTGTATTACATATAAGTAAGATTTATGAAAGTCAATTAAAAATGTCTAGTTCCTTTATATAGTGTATATCTGAAAATTGAGGAGCTCAATGGCGGTTTGGAAGTTATGATGTGTAGACTTTTTAACTTTTAAAGCTTCTGGTGTTGATAACAAATAAAGAGAACATTAGGATAACAAAAACAAGTATGGTAATGATAATAGCTATTACTGTAAATTATTTTAATTAAAGTGAAAAAAATGAACATATTTGTATGTGGACTCAGTAATGTTAGCGTAGATTATGTGTTTTATGCGCAATGGGGTCATTATGCCTCTTAAGGAGGAGGCTAGAGAAACTATTCACCCTAAGAATCTTCATGAAAGGTATGATAAAGTCCAAGAATTCAATGTTCAAGTTTTCATTAGTGTTATGATTCTAACCGATAGCAGAAACACACTCACTAGCTTTTTTGAAAATAATACATCAAAAAAGTGGTTTTAATGTGAAACTTCATGTTAAAAATAAAGAGTTTATCATAATGTTACTTTAGGTGGGATGCAACAACTCTAGTATTATTAATACAATTTCACTAGATATTATATTTTAATTTCTTTACTGTAAATGCTGAACTAAGGATGTCTACACTTTTTTGTTCTCTTGAAGCCAAGTTCATGAACTCAAAAACTAATAGTAGGCTGCATCTTGTTCCTATCATATGTCCATTCACCAAATTCATATTGGGCCCCCTGAATCTTGGGCCTTGATGCCAATTTTTGAGGAAGTGTAAAGGGTACAACATAATTTAGTAGGTAGCCTATTCATTGTTGATTTCATATTTGAAAATGTTTCATCCTAAACAGACATAACATATATAGATAAGGGACATAAAGGCAAAAAAGAGGAAGTGCCAAAATAGCCTGGTTTGTGAAGTAGTTATGCAATATTCAAGTTTATGTTTATTTTTAAAATACGTAGGACTTTTTAAATAAAAAAAAAATGAACAGACTATTTATTTATATCTATTGGATAAGGTTGGATTCAATTGACATGCAAAAGGATTTCTATCATAAACGTAAATAATTATTGGTTATGTGAATGCATTGTTGATAAAATAAATGACAGTTCTGAAACACTGATGAGAAAATTTGTATTATCTCCTTTGAGGTGTCTTTTGTAAAAATAAATCGGCAGGTATTTCTACTGATCCTTGCAGTCTACTTCATAGTACAAGCACTGAAAACAGTTCTAGATTTTAAATGGTGCAGGCTTGTCAAACTTAATAATTTAGAATGGTCCATCAATTAAAAAGGGATTAGCCTACTTATTCATATTCAATTAGGTACTTTCTTTATTAGTTACCAATACAAAGCTATAAAGTTAGTACTAGAACAGAAATTTTCACATAAAATTTTGTTTGAGAGGAAGTGCAAAACTATTCTATTCTTATGAAGTTAAGAATCAAATAAGGGACACTTCTTAAATGTTTCAGTTACTTGATTGAAAAATGTCTGATGTAAATTCTCCCCAACATCTATTCACATATCCCACTGAAGTATGAATTGTCATATGGACACAAAACAAGAATGCAACAACTGGAAAGTACTAATGGCTGGAATCAATAAGATTAAGGATGACTCAAATTTCATCTACCACCGATAATCATTGGCTGGTGCAAAGAAAATAGGGTGACAAAACAATGTATTCTAACTAGGACAGTCTCATTTTGTAGCAAAGTATAGCCTGGGGGAAGGCAAATAAGTTCACCACTGACCATGTGGTGATTTGACACTGCCTGATCATTAGGACTCATCTCTTTGACATCCACAGAGAATACAAGTAGGAGGGTACTTGTATTCTCTCTGGATGTCAAATGTGTACCTGTATTTCTTTCAATCAGGGTCAGATTAACCCTTGCAGGGGCTGTAGCACTGTCTGTTACAATACAATTCACTCTTCAATTATGGTTTTTAATTCTGATATTTGCTTAGGAGCAATAAAAATATAAATTTGATTTTCTTCTTAGTTATGCCAAACAATATTTGTTAAGAAAACTGAGTGATGTGACATACATTTCTCTGGAATATTGTAGTAGTAAAAACTTTTATTTGTTGGGTAGTATGTAACTCATGTTTATGTGATCTAAAGTAGGGAATCTTTATTGAGAGCCATAACATTAATTAGAAATAAAAATATCAGATATATCAATCATCATTTCTACCCTTTTTACAGTCACAGATAATGTCTTCCTGCTTGTCAAGGAGAAATTTCAAAGCACACATGTAGAAAACACAGTTAACATGTTTTATTTACATTTACATGAAAAGCAATACATAAACATTTTGATATTTTTAATATTCACGTACAATTGAAGTGAAACAAAATCCTTTTTGGCTAATCGGGTGTATGACTGCTTATACAATACATCAGACGTGGATCCACAGAAGGGAAATCAAGAAAATCCCCCCCCCCTTCTACCTAAAATGTTCAGTATCTATTAATTTTAACTTGTTGCGAAACTTTCAAGTAAAATATTTTTTGAAAATTATTTTAAATACATACACATAAAATCTAATCGCAACATGAACTGAGGGTAGCCTGCAACATTTTACCAACTCTGTAATATGACACATTCAACCAAAACATTTTGAAATTCCCCTCCCGAAATTTGCCTCTGGACCCGCCCCTGAATATATCAAGGCAATGTAAATATTTAAGCATTCCTTAGTTTAGTAATTGGATGAAGTGACGTTCCTTTCACAGTGCCATTTGCTTTTAAAGAAATTCTCTTGAAGGTGACGGAGGTTTATTATACAACCACGAGCGGGGTCCAGAAGGCCCTCGAGAATGCATGTTGGATCCGTCGCGGGCCAACTGGTGTCCAAAACGTTGGTTAAAACATCAAGTTGAACTCGAAAAAGAAAATCGACAGGAAAGGATTAATATCCCTGCAGGTGTCAATTTACTTAGAGACATATGAGAGGAAGTGCAGTGAAATCTGAACTTTTGCTAAAAAGCAACATGGAATGTTGTTTAAAATATTAAATTGAAAAGTAAGTATCGATACATTTATCACACTGGGATCTAGACGATCAATCAAGAGTATTAAATCGCTGTCGAATCCACAACCTCACCCCTCTTGCATTTCCTTGTAAGACCTTCCTTGTTTAGACTTCTCAGACCCTACAGTATCATCATAGTGCCTCAAATTTATTGGAGCTGCACGTTCGATGAAGTCGACAGAGCCTCTGTAGTCGAAATCATCATGATTTTACCGACACTTTTGTGAACAGTTTTGGATTTCTTTGGCGGAGGAGAGAAGTGTTCCCATTGTTTGCTTTGCCGTGTGCTCTCGGGCTCCAAAAAGTGGCACCATGTTTCGTTCCCTGTGACGATTCAGAACAGAAAAGCATAGGTGCTCTCTTTCGTGGTAACCCTGACCAAATGAGTACCTACGTACATTAATACTTCGCCTCTAGACACAACAAGTTACTTCTTTCTTCATAACTGTATTGATGATTTGAAAATATTTATGTGCACCCGTGATACTTTGGCTTTGCAAGAAAAGCTGTTTTAGGTATTCTTTCTGAAAGAAGCCTTCTTTAATTGTCATTCATGATACGCCGCAAGCTTTCGTTTTGGGAAGTGTTTTGTTGATTTCATGAAGCTGCATGCCAGTTTTTCTTTATTGGATGTTATATGATAAAGTATACAATTTTCACAATCTGCCAAAAACTTGAAATGAGCTTCCTGTTCGTTTAAGATCATTTAATTCCGTGGGAATCGTCATTCGAAGCATCAACTACCACACCGCCGCTGGTCACTTCATCTTTTTCGTCTGAACACGTCGGGCGCTCTGAGAGAAGTGATTTTTTTTTATCGAACGATCAAGTAAGCGGTCAGTGTCTCAAATCTCGCCGGTGATAATGATTCGATTTCCCTATTCCAAGAAGAGAAACGTGACGAGGAGGGACAGCTGCAAATTTAAAGTTGAAATAATGCGTATGAAACGGAATTTTTGTCCAGGTGGGTAGGCAAAGAATGGTAGTACGCTACAACAGCTATTTTGAGAAAGTTGATCAATTTGTCAACCCAGAACCGCCTGACACCAAGTTTCGCGCCGGACGTAAGATTAAATGGGACTTGAGGGAGCAAGCTCGTTTGAATGAGTTCAGCGAAGACCGACAAACGCAGTATGACACGATCCGGTTGCTGATATAACACGATCCGGTTGGAAATACAGATCCCGAACGATAGCACTCAAAATAAGAAAAGTTTCTATCAGTATAACTCTTTGCAACAAGGGTAATTGACCACGAAAACAGAAAGTTGCTTCTTTCTCGAGCGCGTTCTCGAAGCAAGGGATTTTTGTGAGTGCAGCATTTACCCGCCTTTTCTTTCATTTATTTCCGTTTTCTATCATTTTGGGGGGGAAGGAACTTCCTTCGTGTTTTTATGGAATTATCGGAAGCCCCTTTACTGCAGGGGTCTCAGAGTAGACGCTCCGTGCTTAATCCGGGCCTGAATCCAATAACACGAAATAATAGCAGTTAATTACATAGTGAATCAAAAGGTAATCAACGAGCTATTGTCACATATACATGCCAAAAAAATTACAAACTGATATGTGAAATGCGAAAAGAGTAAGATGGAAGGTCATTGAACTCCTGTTCGTTACTAAAAGAGACTGAAAAGACGTTACCACCTTTGCGACCTTCAAGAGTCGCCATGTAGTACGCAACCATAAGAAGGATCATTGATCAGGACATCAAACATGTAGACCCTATTCGTGATCAGGACGTCAAACAAGTAGGTCCTATTCGTGATCATGACGTCAAACAAATATTCGACTCGGAATCTCAGTGTATTCCGTGAAGAGCAACTGCTTGTCGTGACATCGGCTGGGACAATTGTGGAGCAGTATCTGTGGTATAGAAGATAATTATTCAGTAATGGGGAAAAAGGTGTGGAAAGAATAGATAAGGAGCAAAAACAGCATTCCTCTGATCCAGAAAGGGTAAATCTTTTCAAGAAATAAGCGAAATACTAAACAGACCTGACGATACAATGAAGAGCGAAATATACAGATTTAAGAAAACACATTGTAAACAAGGGAAGGATAAAGGGGTAAAAAAAAAAAACAAGCAAAGAAGTGCCCGTCCGACCCTTTAGATAACATTACGTAACAGAAAAAGGCAATATACTGCGAAAAGTGAAGAAACTCCCCCCAACTCAAGATTAGAAACGAAGTGGCGCAGGGAATTGTAAAGTATATGAATGCGCTACCTATACGAAATACTCGTATCTCCATGAAACTGGGAACGATGCTCGTACTGTAAACTGGTCGTACTCCCTTAAACACGGGAAATGTGACTTAAAAGACTTTTATTCTGTAGAGCGTTTTCGCATTAATTGTGCGCGGAGAAAGCGCTATTCCTGTTCTCTTATCCTTCTCATTAGTACTCCTTGCCAGTGCTAATTTGGTATCACGCTAATGCAATTATTACACAACTAGCCTGGTACCGGCTGCGGAAGCAGCAGGTAGGAATCATAGCTGCCTTTAGAGGATGTGAAATTTTACATTCCTGAAGTGCGAGAAAGCTGAGGAAATTCGGTTCCGCGTCGCTGACCATTACGCGTTGCTGCAAAACGCTAGAAACCTTAATTTCGTAAGGGCTCAGTGGAGCATGATACGGCGGAGATAACTTTCCCTACACGTAACCTGTACCATTTGAGCTGTGTTATGTGATAAAAAAGACATCAATGCATTCAAATGTTAAGAAAAGATACTGAATTGAAACAGATGAAATGGGAATAAGATTAGGCCAAAATAATGATTTTATTTTCTTATATAAAAGGATTAAATGTCGATATTAGGTATTTCTGATGTAATTTTAAAAACGTTTCATCTGAAATATCACGGACAATAGCGGCATTAATTAACAAATAATATAATGTTCTCTAATTTCATTTTTATTATTGTTTTGGGGTTGCAAGCAATTCAACTGCTCATCAATTATTATCATCTCAAAAAGGTGACGAGAGCATTTATGAACAGAGGGATGAATTGTCCCTTTCATCATTGTAACAATTCTACCGCTCTATGAAAGAAGTATTTTTTTCTCTGAGTATGCAACATTGAGGGGGAGAATAATGGTGAATACAAAACACGGAAGTGTATTAATTTCGGCAAATTAGCATTGTAATAGCAAATTAGAATTATTTTTGATTGATCTTTAAATGTTCAATATTACCCGAAATAGACCATTTATAATTATTGGAAATAGTCATTGAGAAATATTTTTCTTAAAAATTATAAAATTCTGACAAGAACGTATTACTTATTATTTATCGAATTGCTTAATAGAAATTGTAATGACGTCCCAATTAAGATACAGTTTAATTAGAGTACATGGATTCAACTTCCATTTATTCTATGCCACTAAAGATGTAACTTTCTTACTCCTTTCGTGCCACTATCTTGCCTCAGTCACGCCGATAATTAATTGGGATCGCATTCCCTTAAACCCGTCATCATCTATCTTGCTACTTCTCACCAACACGCACCATCCTTAATGGCCTTTTTTTCGAATTCATATATTTTTGCATAAATTGAAAAACGAGCATACTTGATTTGTACAATTTGAATAAGGACACAGAAATTCAGGGTGTTTTCCTATTCCCTTGCGCCCCTCCGCGTAATGACAGGTGGCACCGCTACCCAATCGGGAAGAAAACAATCATCAAAAACCAAGTGCGAAAAACCTTCAAGTGACTACTTTTACTCTTTGTAGTGACTCTGCACATGAATTCTATTCTATCCAGGATACAGTGCAAGGTCGCTTTTAACGGACGTAACTGGTATCCTTTCTACCAGCCACTTCCGTCCCAAGGTTCTTGCTGCAGCGGACTTTCATGGGCTGGGCGATAATTGTTTTGGAGGACTCCAGTCGCTCCAGTTACGCAACGATCTAGATGCAATGTTGAGCCAATTTATAAATACTGCGACAAAGTGCGAGTGAAAGTGTTCATGCATCAGTGCACGTAAATGTGTTTTGTTTTTTTTAAATTTTAAAGCAACGTTCACATGCAGCTCTCTTCCTTATAGTTCAGTGTTACGTCTTTGCACGGAAGGAATAAACTTTCTATAATTGAACACCTAGTAATTTTCATTAACTTCATGCTCCTTTTTGTTATAAAATTATTTAGTTTAACTTGTTCAGAAGAAATGATGAACAAGTGAAACTAAATAATTTTTAATACGTTCATATTTCGTTCAGAAGAAGTGGTGAACACGTTTGCGCGGCCAAACTGGAGCTCGGTCGATGATTACATCCCCCTGTGCCAAATCCTTTTACAAGAAACCTTATGGCTGATCTTGTTGAGAATAATGTGGAAACAAGGTGGCGTTACTAAGAGCTCGCGACCATTACCGCAAAATGTTCTAATGTGCCTCTTTTCAAGGTTGTTCAGATTTTCAAATTAATATTGTCAGACAAAAATTGACCAATTATAAAAACATGGTAGCTTTCCCATAGAGAGATGTTTAATTGTACAATGTACAAGAATGGCCTGAAAGAAGATGCTTCTGCACTCCGTCGATATAATCATTAAATGCAACGTGACAGAGGTTCATTTTGCAGCGCTTAATCATAATTTCAAAACATAACTTAAAATAATAACAACAATAATGTTTTTCGTTACCTACTAACTGATTATGATGACCCTTTTCACTCATTGGTTTATCGATTACACTTTTCATAAAAACAAGAACATCCCACTTTCTCTTTCTTCTCATGTGTAGGTCTCGCTCCTTCTTTCTTTAATTAATTAATTAATTAATTAATTAATTAATTAATTAATTAATTAATTAATCGCGGTTAACTTGCCAAAAAATATGAAACATATCAAGAATTAAAACTGGCCAATGATTTAATTATTTCCACTATATATTTATAGTTAAAAATAGTTTTTAGAATTTTCTCTTTATTTTTAAGTTAAAAATGTATTATAAATAAAAATCTCGTAGTTCTCTTTCATCATACTAATTTCGAAAACCGAAAATCAAGTTCTTACTTGTACTTTTTAGAGTGTCACCGAATACGTCGAAAGAAAATTTCGCTATTGCAAAAAAATTGGCCAATTCAATAGTCGAACACGCAATCACACTTTTTGTCATTAATGTATCACTGACGTTATAAACTTAGAAAAAAATGTGGCCAGAGCACAGAGCGCAAAATAACACGCAAAGATTTTATTCACGTAAGTCGAGGTCCATCTCAAAACACGCAAAAAAAATCGAAAATCATCCAAACGTACAACATATACAGTAGCCCCCACGAAGAAATATTTGTCTCCTTTGCTATCACAAACGAGTATACACGAACAATCATCAGATACTTACGATAGAAGCCATTCTGACGAGACACCTGAACCACTTCGGAAGCGATACTGCAATGATTCCGTGGAGCGTGGCCCACGCTTTATACCCCCCGAGTGAAACTGTCTGTTACGCCCTTGGGCCTCCCGAAAGGAGAGGGACGGAGACGGAGAGACAGGAAGAAAGAAAGAGAACGAGATCATTTTCACGAAAGAACCCACCATGTATTCTACACCCACGCCAGTAGGTATTTCACATACTTCATCGGCAACGATGCGTGGAAGCTTGGATGATTGCGAAACAACGAGAGCGTCTTTCTCACTGCCTCGCGGAACTAATGGAACGCGTTAGAAATCTGTTGCGTGCTCGCACTTGCGATTAGATCCTCGCAAACGCACGCACTTTATCTGTAACAGTTTTTTTCCCCCTCGGATACGGAGCAGTGAAAGTACAGGCCTACAATGCATGCGGCGTTCCTATGAATTTTATGCTCGTCTTACGAAAGTACTCACGGAAGGACATGACTGTCAGTCAAATGTCCTTTCTGTACTCTTTTCCTAATCTTTTCGTACGCGCGGCACCGATGTTTTTACGCCCAAAGCGCGTGGAAGAATGCAAGCATAATGTTTGAGTGATTAGTAAGGGATTTTTCTGTTTTAATACAATAGTATGAGTATTATGACATGAAGTAATTTATTACTTTCTAAGTCGTTTCATTGGTTCAATTATCTTCTAATTAAATGAATTAAAGGTCAAAGTGTCTATTAGGAAAAACAAGCAATAGGTACCAACATGGCTTTCTTGAAACGTCTTCTCTTGAATACCTTTTACCAAATTCATACGCATGCTTTATTAGGTGTGATTAAATCACACCTTTTTATTGGAATTTTCAAATTCTTACACATTTGTAATGAAATTTACGATCGCAATTAGTTGTATGATAGTTGAGGGATTACCTATCGGTAAAAAAGACTACTGTGGTGAAATTAGGGTGTAGGAAGCTCATAACAGAATCGTCTTGCTCCGTAAGTTCAGCGCAACGTATTAATGTTTTCTTCACTACACTTTATTCATACACACGTGTTCTATATTTTCAAAATATTGTGCGAAAGCATTTTAAATTATTATCATTATTGTACATTTTAATACAATTTTCAAAAAAGACTGTCAAGAGCCAGTACGGTATCGTTACCGGAACGGAATAAAATGACCTTGCCTTAAAGTCCAAGGTTATCCTAAGAAAACGAGGGTCCTCGGGCAGTTGATCTCCTGGAGCTCGTCATTTCAAACAAAACATTCCCTCCTCTCCATTTCATAAACATAATTCATTTTTCCATGCATTAGAAATTACTTATAACCTTAAATCTGGATTAGAGATGAATACATTTTTATAAATTTCTTTTGAACGAAAAAAAGTTTGGGCCTCAATTAAGTCTAGGTCTGTGGCAAGTTTCCCCAGCTCCCCCTCTCGTTTCAGGTAGCCCCTGCGGAAGTCATCTTCGTTCTTTCGTCTTCATTCAGTAGAAATAAACTCCTTCACTTTCCTTGGGAATTGACGAGGTAGAGATCGGTCGGACTGACAATGAGTTGCTCGTTGTAAGGTTTTAGGTCGGGAAGAGGATGTTTAACGAATGTAATAATAATAATAATAATAATAATAATAAGAAGAAGAAGAAGAAGAAGAAGAAGAAGAAGGAGAAGAAGGAGAAGAAGAAAAATCACAAATTAACGAAAACGTTGTAGTGTAATTTATACGATCCCAAAGTGAATTTGACAGAAGTGAAATTAGAACAGAAATAAATTAAAAATTAAAGAGAAAAGGAAGCCTAAAACGAGAGTGTGAATGTTGTTCATAAATGACGTATGCCAAGTAATACACAATTTCAATCTTAGATTCCTTTGTTTTGAAAATATATCCAGAACACTTAACTTCATAGGTCGCGATTAGGACATTTTCTAATAACTATAACTGAAACTAACGATAAGAAGCAACATATTCAAAAGTACAATGTTGTATGTTTTTTCTTGTTTCATAGGTAAGTACAATTATTGAAAACTGGAATATAATTTTAACGACTAAAACAGTTTTATCTACGTGATGTATGGGTAAGTGAAGCTGAGCTTTATTGATTAATTCTAAGGTCGCCTAAGAATGACAAAACTATAGAGGACCCTAATAATATTGGAATTCGGAATCTTAGTATGTAACACAATCAAACCATACACGAATCGAATATATAGAAATAATATTGTACAGCTAAAAGAGTGATTTTTAAAATAATTAAAATGTATATTAACACAAAATATAATGCATGTTTTCAACACCAGTTGAATTCAAGGTGCCCGCAGTATATCCTTAGTCCTTGATTCATTAAACGGCAAAGCGTCTCCGAACCGATGTTACAGTTAGGTGGATGGGAGGCATCGTGCTAATTAACGAGTTCCATATTGCTCGATGCAGACTCTGGAAAAAAAACTCGTCATGCTAGTGCTATTTCCTCAATTTCGGTAACGGATTTCGATTACAGCTTTTGATATAATTAATTAGTGCGTGACGTCCGAAGTGTTGAGACTCAGCTCAATGATATTAACATTAACTTTAAAAGGGTGTCATTATATTAATGTGTATTTTTCAATCTAATGTCTAAACAAAATTATTTTGTTTTACTTTCACTTTGCCCGTTACCGTCTACAAATAGGGAACACGAGATTATTTAATACATAATAAACTAATTTAATTTATCGTAATGAAAATGTTCACAAATATCTAGGTTTCATAAACTGATGTTATTAGTTTTTTATTGATTATTCAGGGCGCGTCAACTGCTAAGGTCATTAGTCAGGGGTAGTTAGGTAAGTCATTAGTATATGTTCTTGTTTTCCCTCGTGAGGTGGCGGTGATCTCCGCTAGGTAGTAATGTCAGGCGGCGCCAACCTGTCACATAGCGGGGTATTCCCAAAACAGGTACAACATGGAGACTTGAAGGTGACGCAGGGCACTAACTGATGTCACTGCAGTACCTCTGACCGGGGAATCTTCAGTCCTAACGGTTACAGGATTTCCGACACTAGCTAGACAGCTGGGTCGAGTTTAAACGCTGTCTGAAGAAGAATTCTAGCGGTCGGCTGCCCTGATCGATAGATGTCCGTGGTTTCTCCAATCAACATCAGGTGAATGCCGGAGAAGCCCCCTTAAAAACGGGCCACGGAGCGTGCAAGATCTTTCCTCCCCCGTCTTTGTGTTATCCTCACCCCTTACTCACACACACTCATGCACTACTCTACAACAAATGCCGGAGACCGGTCGGGAGCTTAGAGTTTGTCACCGCTGGGACGGTGACCCGCTGGTGGGAGATACCTGGTCAGGGTAAACCCCGCTAGCCGACGGTAGGTCGGCGCCGGTTTTCGCCATCCAGCGGGGGAAAATCATCGTCTCCTCCCGCGACAAAAATATGAACCACACTTATGGAGCCTTAGCAGTTGACGCGCCCGGAAACACGAACAAGCAATCAATAAACTAAAAAAGGTATACACTCCATTCGGGACAAGCTCCAAATCCGACCGGTCTGCCGGCATGTGAGGTAGTGTAGTGCGTGTTGCAGTGTGTGTAAGTAAGGGATGAGAATAGGACAAGGAAGAGGAAGGAAAGATCGCGCGCGGTATATGGTCTGTTTGTTAGGGTACTGCTCCGGCATTCGCCTGGTGTTGATTGGAAAACCCACATAACTACCAATCACAGCAACAATCTTAAATACAGTTTATGAGTAGAACTTGAACAGTCTCAATGCATAGCCATTGGGGAATCGGAGGGGGGGGGGTCATGCTCGGGGACCATGCTCCCCATAAATCAAGCGCTTTTTACATTGGCATTTACAGTACTGGACCACTTAAAACGGATTAACCGTTGCTGCCCCCTAAATAAAGACATGTCATTAATTTAATGTTGTGAATATAAGCTGAATTTTAGAAGTGGAAACATTTATTACAATAAATTACAGAAAATAAATTATAATTTTGGCAATTTCAAGATATAATTTCAATTTTACATTTTTATTCTTCGCATTTACAAATTTATCAATGACAATAGAAATACTATTTTTCAACTACATCGTTTCTTCATGCTCAGTTGATAATATACTAGTGCCATTGTACTTCGTAAATACTTTTTAATGAGCTTTAATTTTGAAAATGTTTTTCGGTGTTGGCGAAAACTTAATAATGACCTATGTTCAATTATTAATAACAAGTTTGAAAGATCTTTAATTGATCGTAAGTTTGAAATTTGACTCTTGAAACAAATGCGCAAACACAATAAGTGAAGCAGATTTTCCGTAACATCAGAAGGGAATTTTCATTGAAGAATTTGTGCTTTTCGTTAATTTCATGGTCTGAAAGAGCTAGCAAAACTTGTGGCTAATCACTTTGAAAATTGCCGCTGGATTTTTCATTCCAACAAATCGTCGCTCCAACTGGTTAATTGCAATATCTAAGCATCAATGAAAACATTAAGTATGTATATTTGTTCGCCATCAGTGTTCGTAAATCCTCGCAAAGTTGGTCAAAATGTATTTTCGTTTTCTTCACTCGTTTATCGCGCAATTTCACTTCTACTTTCCAGACTTTGGATATTTCTACTTCATCATTTTTCAGAAATCATAGTGGTTCCGAACAGTCTTTAATTCATCGTAAGCTTCGAGTAAATACTGTGTAGTATTTTGGAATGCAGTACACCACGTGGAAATCAAATTCAAAAATTTCCATTTGTTTTCAAGTTACGAGTTTCATTCGCTTCAGGCATTTTGTTGGAAAATGTAATTTTTGTTAAAGCTTGCTCTATATTAAAATATCAACATTTTATAAAGGAATCGTTCCGTGATGTCTGTCTTGTAGGTCAAAATTATTTTATACAAGATTATTTCGCTTTTTATTTAAATCCATAATGTGTGATAAAACGTTTCACCGATATAGATATGACAAAAGAGACCGTAAATTCGTTCCAGAAAATGGAACGAATATTATAAATATTTATGGCCAGCGATTGCCGTAAGAGATCACGTTAAGCTAACTATGCATATATACGAATAGAATAACTTATCAAGGTAATTCTCAGTAAATAATATATTTGATCACGAAAGGTTTTTTGGAAGCAAAAATTATTTATTTAACACTGAAAATTACTTTTATAAATGGCCAATGATTTTAAGGTCTGAAGGGCTACATTTTGTGTTCGAATATTTAAAAATGCTCTTATGGGGCAATTTTAAACCTATATTTTTTTGAGAATTTGTAATAAAAATGAATACTTATACAGTCTATGTACACATTTTGCATTTTTATTACAAAAAATTCCGTTCCCTAGTTATCATTCGTATTAATTGATTTTATAGAACAACCACTAAATTTTAATCCGTATATTCCTATTTCTCCCAAAATGGAGCAGTCAACTTCAACATCTTTTTTAAATTTCCAATTCTTCCACTGCAAATTGTATTTCGTCAATTGACATAGACATTCTAAACGAAACATATTAGCAAGTTCAGGAATTAGTCCTGAATGTTAGATGACGATCTATCCGAGATCGCTACTTCTTCCACTGCTATTATTAGAAAAAAATAACGAGCGCTTTGGAACGCTCTAGTATTTTAATTCATGATGAAAAGACATTTTCATTGTGGTATAATTTAGCAATAAAACAACGGTTTACTACTAAAAGTAGCAAACACATCCGTATCTCCAACAATGGCCTTGCGAGAACGGGCGAGACGACAGGGACAGGGGCAACGTGCGGCGAAATTACTTCGGGAATATATAGGTTAATAATATATTGAAATTAATATAATGATTGCTCATCTGCCATCGGTCTGGCAGTATTTCATTGTGCGAGTTGTAACCTATTGAAAGAATCGCTTGCAATGTGCACTTTCGCAAAAACATTTCGTGATTATAATTAGCTTGGTAAATTTATTACATTTCAGAAACATGTACAACTCTGTGTTCAGAGTGAATAGTGATTGTATTGTTCCAGAAAATGTAAACTCATTTTATTAGCTTTCGAGAATAAATACAGATCGGCTTAAAACTATGTTTTGGGAGTTTTCTATTTTCAAATTAGTGAATCGATACAACTTTTCTACAGCTCTTGCTTTCGATGTGTATAGTCCTACACCTCCAATATTAAAGCCAGAGATTTCTTTCTCGGTGCAATTTATTCCTCGATTAAACGGAGTTATGCATAATGGACTCAACACATAAAAATGTAAAAACTAGTGGTGCTAAACCAGCACATATTTTCTCGCAATATTAAAATGTTATCGTTATGTACGACGGGACGATATATGCTTAATTAATTTCGAATAAAAATTACGCAAAAACTACTAAATTTTACAAAAAATTGTACATGCCATTTTTTAAAGAGTTAATTCTGTACAACAGACTTTGTCTCAGGCAAAAATCTGTTTTCATTCCTGTACTTTTGTATATATTTTTGCAATTTCCGAAAAAAATCACGAGCAATATCCGAAAATGGGACTAGCACCATATTTTTTACCCAAAGACAATGTAATAGTCTTTGGTTTGTAATAATCTGATTTTTTTGATTTTGATCTTTGTCTTTTATAAAAGAAGATATGACTGTAATAGCTAATATTTTATAAAAGATAAATTTTATAAAGTTTCTTTGATAAAAGTAGTCTTAAGCGTTCAAGTTTTATCATACATTTGGTAAAAGGGCGTCCGATAGGTATACGTGAGGTATTGCTTGAACCAAAGTTTTAATTGCGGAGTACGAGCAATTAAAATGTTTATATAATACTGTACAACGGGGCTACAAAAATAAAAACCAAACGAATTGACAAGTATGCCATATTTTTCCGAGAAGTGGAAAACGTGTAGTTTGGAATATGCCCAATTCATGAAGTTAGTTTTTTTTAAACTTCAAAATCAGAGGACCCAATTTCGAAAGAAGGAAGAAGAATGACAAAGATAATTGAATCGTCCATCCTCAAATAATTCTTCATTTCTAAGTTCTTTAATTTATGCTTCAAAATGTGCGACCCATAGCTTCATGCTCAAACGTCTCCTCTTTACCTTTTACTTCAGCATTAAACCAACGCTATCTTAGTGCCGTTGATTAAACATAGACGAGTTATTATTAAGCATAATGTAGCACAAACACAACTATTTGTGCGTCATCCATGTTGAATCACGAGCAAAACTACATAAAGTATAGGACGATCTGTAACATGTTCGTCAAATTTCTTTGTCACAGTTTCCTTCTCCAGAGATCAAAGAACTTCCACAAAGTTCATTAAAGATATATGTCAAATATATTTTACAGTGTAATGTCGGCCTTTATCTGAGGTATCTTCAATTTTGTAGTATATAGAAAATTGCGATTTTCGAATAACAGAGCAATTTCCGAAACTGGGACGAACACCATATTTTTATGGTCCCTTATTACATATGTGGAGAAAATTTAAAGAAAATATTTGAAGCAATTTTTAAGAGAACAAATTTGCGATAATTTCAAAGGCATATTACGCAAAAATTACTCATGTCTTACAAAAAAATTGTACATTTATGTTAGAATTATAATTAATTATTTAAAAAAATAATATTCTATAGTGTCATACACAGATCTTTACCTTAACTTGCAACCATTGTCCAGAAGCATCTGTTCTTGTTTTGGCAATTTGGCAACCGCATGTCTGTGCCTCCTTTCAAGACCAACGTGGCTGGCTGGCACTTCGAGAAAGCAGCGGGGTTGAACGGTGAGCCTCAGGTCATAAGCAGCAGCAACTTTCCTGTTTCTGTTTGCCTATTCAAGAGTTTAGGCGCGCAGATTCGCGGCTCCTATGCCCGAATCTTTTCGCGCTGCGCAGGGCAGCGGGAGTGGGCAGAGACATGCGCAGGCAAATAAAACGTCTCTAGGCGTTTCTGTCTGGTATGACTAGGAAACAAAACTGTAATTATTGGAATAACACAATGCGGGCGGGCCCAGGAGAAAAAGGGCCCGTTTTAGGGGATATTTTTATTATTTAACTTTTTTAAATTTTTATTATTACACTACTTGTGTTTACTACACCCTTTTATACAAAACGTTCCTCGTTTTCTACAAAACGAGGGCCTGGATAAATGTCTTGGTGTGCAGACTCTCCCTCATTTCGTTATGCTACTGACTGTAATATTGAAGGCGTGGAGGGAAGTTTTATCAATCTGATTTATCAATTTATTAACAGCAACGTGACAATAAGTTTTATTTAATGAAAACCGGCTCAAAGAGAAACCAGAAAAACCTCTTGTGGTACATTACCGCCAAGTTCTTAATATTTATAACAATATTATTATTATTATGGAACCTGCAAATTAAATAATAAAATATAAATAAATAGTAAATTAATAACTATTGAAAATAATTAATAAAAATAATATATTATTTCCTTAAGATGACAATAAACTGACCTTAGAGTAAATGCTCTAAGTGACTACCATTTGCCTTGTGAAGTCGTGTGCGTTTACTCTTTACAGTGAAATGGCTGCATCATGTTGAAGAGTAACGAGTACAGAATAAGTGCTTTCTCTTTTTTCCAACTAAAATTAGCTACATTCTCCCAGTCCAAAATCCGAGGGCACGCAGCTGGGAGTCGCTAAAAGTGAAAGGGATGCCGAAGGTATTTTACGCGTTGCCAAATTGTCTGGGTAGTGTTCTCAGATATGGGTTGGAAGTTAAAGCAAATACCCGGTACACACTGCAAAAATAATATACAATATAATAACAAATGTGTTTCAAACCCAATAGTGACTTGATGTACGAATGAAGGGATCTTTGGGATGTAGTAACAACTTTGATTTTTGTAAATGTTTATAATACCACGAATATATGTGAGGAACCATATTCCCATTCAGAATTACGTTTCCATTTACTATCCATATGGCATGACAACGCCTATCTTGGTTCTCTATTGTTTAGCATGTTTTCGCCAAACTTTTAAAAAACGATATCTTAAAACTGCTGAAGTGTGGCTTATAGTTACCTCTCACTGAGCTCTTCATACGGGCGCGCGTACGCGCAGGCACACATTGTTTAATTTATTTCTTTTTATTGGAGCCATTTTGAGTAAATTTTGAAAATGTTGAGACTTCATTTAAAGTACCGCTAAAAATTAATCTCTTTATTTCAAGTTTAAAGGGCTGCGACATCAGCCAGATAACTCGTGGAATATAAATGTTGGTAAAAATCCTATTAAAGGTTTAGCCGCTACCGTTGTTCACAAATAGAGGATCAGACTGACAGACGATCACGTTTTGTCGTAAAAAAAGCAATTTTTCGGTTTCAAGAACCCACAAAACGTAAATTCTGGCTACAAAACGTATTAGAGTAAGTACGTAACTAGGTACACGAACTCTTTGAGTATCAGGGACCTGCAATGTGAGTTTTTCTACCGAAAAATCGCTGTGTTTCGCTGCAGTATTACGTAACTTGATCTATACAACGTATGTAGTACGCAAGAAAAGTAAGAATGCAAAAATGTTTTAAGATGTTTAAATGTGTTTATGATTAGTACCATTAGCACCGTTGTCCGGCTTCTGTTTCGGGGTGGGGGGAGCGTGGTACTCTTTAGGAAGGACAGTAGTTTCTCGCATGGTTGTCATCCTAAAGAAATTTCACGGCTCTTTCCTGCATTTCTCTCATTGATAATTGTTGGCAAAGTAATTATGAGTTGAATTCGCAATCGCAGGCCATTCACGATATTTAGTTCTCTTGATCAACGCTCTTTCTGCCCCCTCCCCTGCCGCCGCTACAGGCTAGAGAAACATAGGATAATAGGGTGTATACTAGTATTATTCTCACAGGTGTTCAGAAACGGTCTTATAGCAGTTAAAAAGTCTCCCTTTCAAGCAGATGGAAGTGGGCACACAAAATCGATTATCGACGTTCTGTTGCCATGGTTACGATGATGTCACAATGGGAGAAACCAGAACTCAGTAACGAGGAACCCGAGCGAATCATGCTTACAACAGCATGTGCTTTCTTCAACTGTGCGAACGTAAACATTGACACACAAGAATTTATTCATCATGACAAGAACAAGTATAAGCGATTTAAGACCTCAGAGTCGCAATGGAAGCATATGTTCAGAAGACGAAAAGGCTTCGTCTGTAGTAGGTACTCCGGAAAAAAAATCCGAAAAAACTAGCGCAAGTAGTAGCGAGAAATCTGGCGCAACTTACACAAAAGGTGATAGCAAATTCACAATACTTAGGAGTCTCGGAGAACATTCTAATGCAAAATTGACCAGTAAATTAGGAGATCCAGTACTCCAGAGACCTATCAGCAACCTACGACATTTGCGGGGCCGAGACGGTATTCTTGAACCTGCATTATTGACTTCAAAACATGGTCAATGGTTGGCATGGAATGATCCTGTTTTTACGAGGTATGTGGGAGTTTTTTTTGAAAATTGTAGATAGGTCTATGCAACAATAATAAAAGTTTGTTGACGCATTGTTAATGTTGTCATTTGCCTACAGTAATATTTTAGAAAATGTTAATCATGAACTTATTTCCAGGCGGCGCAGCATTGAAGAACAAAGATTATGCAAACGCCTTGCAACTCCTACAGAACAAAAAAGTACAGTGACTTCATTTAAAAGGAGCTTACAATTACTAGGTTTAAAGGAATCAGATTTGGGATTAAATTGTGTAAAGACCAAAAGCAATGATATCAAAATTCAAAGGTAAGGCAATGGTAGATAAACAATTATACAATGGTAATGATACTTTGTTAAAGCAATTTTTCATTATAAAGTGCCATACATTTTGTAGAGGAAGAGCAACCCCAACATTTTCAACTCAACTTAAACAGCGCAGCGTCTCCTTAACAAATCTTAGAAATGCTGTGCAGGAGTCTGGTTTACCAACAGTTCAGGCCATAGGTAATTTGTTTTCATTTTAAAAAGTTTGTAAAAAACTGTCTGTTTTTCTACAAATAATAGTTTCCTATTTACTTTTATATTTTCACTGCACGTAAATAATTCTGATAAATGAAAAATCATATCTTTAATGTGTCAAGACTTTTATCACTCAAGAAAAGAGCTTAATTTATGACATATTTTCTACATTTAAAAATATTAATCAAATTAATTTTAACAGAAGTACAAATACACACAGATTAATAAAAATTAAATTATGAATCTCTATTTGTAAGACTGTACCTACATTGTTGAAGCCCTGGCCATTGGTCTACTTCAATGGTCTGCTGCGGTAAGACAGATTATAATTAAATAATATGTAAATAAAATATTTTCAGAAAAAATGCATCGTGATATTCTAACAAGAGCTGTTTATGAAGAATGGTACTTCAGAAAGCAAACAGAAAGTAGAGTAAGAAAAGAACTGGAGGAGGAAGTTCAGAGAAAGCGAGAACAGGAAATAGAATGGGTATGTATATGAAGTGCGTAAGCCATAAAATGTAAATATTATACTTAAAAAAAAAAAGATAAAGAAGAATAATTAATTTCTTTCCTAAATCCTAGATTAAGTTAGAAAAAAAACAGAGAGCAGAAGAAAATTTTGAAAAATGGAAGAAAAGGAAAGCACAGCTTCACAAAGAGCAACAAAAAGAAGCTAACAACAAGTAGGTTATTGATGTTGTGCGCATGTTCCATACATGCATGCAGAAGAAAACCACATCTTAATTTCCTTGAGAAACAAAAATTGTCATATTGCATATATTATCCTTCCATGGATTAAAATGCTAAAATGACATTTAATTTTAGAGGTGCTAAACCTTCACCTTATGCAAAGGAGAAACCTGGAGGAGACAAAGCTTTTGATGTATGGAAAGCAAAAAAGGATGAAGAAATTAAGGCAAAAATAAATATCAAAAAGAAATTGGTAGAAGAGGAAAAACACAAAAAAGATAAAGAAGAAAAGAAAGCTGCAGCACAAGCGGTAAATAAATAATATATTAAAAATATTTTTCAATGCCATAAAATACTGCATAAGCATACTATTTTAATTTTATTGCAAAGGCTTTTCGAGCATGGAAACAACAAGTTGATGAAGAATTGAAAAAACATTTAAAAGAAAAGGAAAGGGAGAAAAAAAAGGAAGAGGAAAAGAAAGAAGAAGAAGCAAAAGTGAAAAGAGAAAATGCAAAAGCCTGTTTCATAAAATGGAAAACAGACAAAGACAAGGAAATAAAAGAATCCTTAAAAATGAAAAGGTATTTATATACATAAATTTTAGTATTTGATCTTTTTATTCCTTGGTAACTAAGTATATTTCTATTATTTCCTTTTCAAATATTCTACTGAACAGTACCATTGTCATTATTTTGTGTGAATACATTTTTAATTGCAGATCAAAATCAAAACAAAGGGCAGAAGAAATCACCACTAGGAAAAAAGAGAGAGAGTATGAAGCTGCTCAAGCATTCGAAGAATGGTTAGATCAAGTAGAAGAACGGGAGGACAAAAAAACTAACTCCAAGAACTCTTTAAAAGATTATGTTCCACCTTGGTATCCAGTGTAATGCTTACTTATAAAAATGTAGAAAACAATGTCAAATTTTACTCAGGAATTATCTTAGTTTTCTGGTAAAATAGCTTTAAGGGATGTAATTTAATGTGAAGAAACGTATAATTCTTACTAAATAGTTGGTAAATCTCACAATTATAATTTTTTACTAAAAAGTACTTACTCTTTACGGATAGTGCTCCTTGCTCAATCTGAAAATAAACCTTCCAGTTTAAGAAACTCATGTGTCCTGGATGCTTCCTGTTTAGCTGTAAGAGAGAATATTTTAAGTCATTGTATAATTACATTAAAAAGCCTTCTTAATCTCATGATTGAAACTAAAAGTGTGGCCTAAGAAGTTCTTTGAATGAAGTGACGGATATATGAAGTTAACATTTCTTTGAAGAACAAACATCATCTTGTAATTGGTATAAATAAATTTATCTTTATTTTGTAAACATATTCAACTTTCAATTAATTTCATTCTAAGTAATAAACAATTAAATTTTTCCTGCAATATTTTTCCCGAGATGTTACAAAGATCAAATTAGTTGCTGAAGCGGTAAGTAGTACATTTAAAACCGTACAAAATAATGACTATGCATCTAATATCAAATGATTTCTTACCTTTCACAGACATAATTAAGTTTCCAAATTAATAGTTCCTAATAAATATCATTCATTTTTTGAATAGATATCTTCTAATTCAAGCCTTTCGAAAAAAAATATTTCTTAGTTAAAACATCTTATGATAATTCATTCTATGAACAAATTCTACAAGGCCTAAGACTAGTTAGCAAAAAATGCACAATGTAGTACATATTTCTTATAAAACAAATACTGCACCAGTTAATGAAAGTGTCAATATTTCAATAAAATATTGTTATAGATTTTTTATAACAATGCCAATCATCTACTACAAGTTTTACGACAGTATTTTTGTTTTCTGGACAGTTTCTGTAAAAAATGTCCATTGATATATTTTGTTTGTAAAAAAATTGAACATAACATTTCAAATACTTAAAAAAGGATAAAGAATGGAATTTGTTATTAATAATGAAAATTTCTGAAAATCATTTCGTAAAATCAACTGCAAATTTAACCTAGATTTTTACTTTTTATCAAAACTAATGTGCTTTTAATGACCTTGGTTTAGAAGTTTCAACGGCTTCTAATGATTTCTATAAAATATTTGATTTCTGCTTGAAAAAGAATACATTTCTCCTATATTAAGGGTTTTTCCAAGTACCATTGTAAATCTTTGGTTCAGATTTCAATTACACAGTATGTAAATAAGTTTTACAAAATGTTAGGAAATGCTTGTTCATGACATTTTGAGTGCTCTGATAACATTGTCATTCAGAAGGCCAATAGCATGTTTTATTATGTCATGTTCTGAAATGTAGATAGCAAATATTTATTTCTAATTTTCAAGAAGAAAAAACAACAACATACTTGTCGAGAAATTTATAAAATTAGGATGAAAAATTCCTTCAATAAGGAAGTAAACTAGGTTGTTTCTATTCAAAGATTTACGGCTTGTATAAGAACATCAAGTTTAAACAAAGCTTCAAAAAGCAAAATTCTAATTTTTTTGGAGGAGTGTCTGTTAAAAATGAACTTTCAGATTTTAAAAATATAGTTGAAACTTCTTACAAATTGAATGTAAATAAAACTACAGGAACTGAAAGTATCACATAAATTAAATAGTTATTGTAAATAATTTAATTTCAAAAAAATAGTTTTCTTGTGTTTTAAAATATTCCTTCTCCATAATAATTATATTTGCAAAGCTGCCCTTGTGACAGTGGTAAAACAAATTAACAAAATACTGTAAATAGACAAAACAAGCTGTTCATTAATATTTTATGTTGCATAGATTTATGTAGATAGATTTTTTTTGCAAACCTTTATTTTGAGACTTGATATCCCAGCCCACAGGTCAAAGACAAAGAAGGATCAAGAAGGAGAGTTGTGTTGAGAGGACAGGAACTTAAAACTTCACAAAAAATACTTCACAAGAGGTATTAATTTAATGCAGCAAACTGCGTACACAACAGTAATTTATTTCGCGTCAACCCTGTAACAGCATGCTCTTTGACTCGAACAATATTCGCTTATTTCGCATACTGTGCAAAAACAACTTGAGATCGCTAGCGGCAGCACTTGGAAAATCAATATCGAAGTATCTTAATTCAGCTGTTCTATTAATTCCCCCGCCCTAACATCCACTCGCACCATCTTCAACTTATCGGAGGGATGCATGTTCGTAACGTTAGACTTTCTCAGTTTGACGGGTGATAATGTCATGTAGGTATTTTAAAAACTAATCTTTTCTTCTTGGTCAATATCGTAAAATAGTATTGATGCTGAACGTTACATAGATGCATGTAAGATAGTATCTGAATAGTACATTAGTCGCTAGCCTTTCAGTCAATACCAGCAGTTGTTCACCATTATCCACCGTTTTTGGATATTAATATGAAATTAGAAAAGGGAAATAGTCTACAGACTTGGAGTTTCAATTCTGACTACAATTTATTTACGAAATTTCGACGCGATGTCACAAAATTTGGCACCAGTTCAAAAAATGTCGGTAGAATTTAAGTAAATCCAATTCATAGTTTTATGATCTCGCATTAATATGCGACTTTGGTATACGAAATAGGAACATAGAAGTTCTGGATCATTTGGCACACGTGACTTCTGGCCTTATTTGGACCTACTCCTTATTCTGCTCCACGTCGAGTCAAAGGCCAAACTCCTATCCAACTACAAAGGAATGAATCTACTTAGCATACATAGTACATAAAGAAAACACCGTCTACAAACCAGAACGCTCAGTGCAACTACAATGGTTCTGTAGGGCTTAACGTTAGCCTTTAATAATGCAATACATCCACATGAGAAAACACAATAGTGCAGTTAAATTTGAAATAAATTTAGTTAACAAAGAAACCGCAAGTGAAATTGGCCGTTGGACGCGACCAGTGGGGCAGCCAAGTCGTTGGCAACAGCGCTTCTTCGAGTGGGAAATGCACTAGCACATTCTAAAAATGCAACGTGAGGCCGCGAACTACCGACGGAGTGAGTGTGGGGAGAGCGGGGAAAGTCGCGGGACTCGGCGGAGCAGGCAGAGGGGCAAGCTACTGCGGACACAGGACTGTCGGGGCCTTGACACTGGCGGAGGTCACAGGGGGGGGGGAGGCAGCGATGGCGGAGAGGTGGTAGCGGCTGGTGAGAACTGGCAGGGACGCTCTTAGGGCAGTGACCGATGGAGTGAGGAGCTGTGACGCAGGGAATGATGTCGACGCGGGGGCGGTGTCATAGGCGGAGTTGGCAGCGATGGCGGGGAAGAGCGGGAGGCGAGGGGGCGGTGTGGGAGTGAGGGGGAACAACGACGGCGGCGGCGGCGGAAGCAGCAGCAGCGAGTAAACTAAACGAGAGAGAGGGAGAGAGCAAGCCTCGTGTTCGAGCTCTGCAGCATCGATCGCGAAGCCGTCGGCGTGGCGAGACCGCGACCGCCACCGCAACGCTGCCCCCCTTCCTCCGCGGTTTCGCTGAGTTCACTGCCTCCGTCCCCGTAGCACGCCACTACCGCCCACGCCAACCCCCTTTATCAACACCCTCCAACCCCCCACCCCACCCCCCGCAGGGGCGCACCCACCGACACAACGGATCGCCGCAGCCGCCGCCCCTGCCTCCAAGCCTCGATCTCTCCTCCGCCCGCGCTCGTCGTGGAAAGGTCAAAGGCGAGGACGGGCTGATGGTGAGGAGGAGAAGGAAGGGGAGTTGGCGGTGGCGGTTACTGCGCTGCACAGGAAGGGTGGTGGCGGCGGCGGCCAGACGGGACGAGAGCGGCTGCGGTGGCGGTGGTGGGAGTGGGAGTGGGAGCGCTTCTGGCTCGAAGGGGGAGAGGGTGACCGTAGAGATACCATACGGGGGAGGCAGCGAGAGCAGAAGAGGGAGAGAGGGCGGACCTCGAAAATCTAGTGCGAGGTCTTTAAAGCCGATGGGTGGAACGAGGGAACGAACACTTACAACACATACAACCATAGAAGTACTTATAAGCGCAATACCACAATGCAGAATAATTGCACAAGCACTAAAACAATGTGGAATGTAAAGTATAATATAGTTTGAATTGCAGAATTACAAACATAAAGACATCTTTAATACATCTTATAATATTTCTTATGAAAGTAATGTGCAAGAAAGGATAACAACACATGAAGTGTAAAGTGCAGGGAATGCAAAATACAGGAATTTACATCACTGTCTGCAGGTAAACAAAAAAAGCTTTTTTTAAATTCGCAAAAATGCATTAAAGAATATTAATTTTGTTAGTCAATGCCAACTTTTAGTCTTGTAATCCTTCCTTACATCTACTTCCCGCTTCTTTATAGAAGCTTTATAGGCTATTTCAGTCTTTCAATAGAAATTACATACCATCATGATTTATGCAAATAAGTATTTTCCTTTCTCTTAGAGAGTAAATAAGAAGCTATAAGATCCTTCTCAAAGAATAAGTCTCAGTAGAATTTAAATTCTTAACTGAAAGGCACATACCTAAACATTTCATTAAATATATGAGAAAAAATAAATTGTATATATAATGAAAACATTGGCATCTTGGCATCATGGAAGAAAACTCAGTGCAGTGTGTCACTTAGTACATTTACATTATTCTGAAAGAAAGTCATAGTATCAGTAAAGGTTACATGCTGAAAACTGCATGTAACTGAAGTGCACAAAAAATATGATTTCTTATATTGGACAATAATCTTTGAACCTGTAATTAACACATAGGTAATTGTGTTTTATGGAAAATGCTAGTGTTTTTAGAAGTGCTTCACTTGCACAATCTCTTAGTGTAGTCACAATGGTTCATACATGACCAAAACTAATCATAATTTTTAAAATAGAAACTGAAATGTTTTTTTTCTTTTGCTTCCTCTTTATAGATTAAATTCTAGGCCACAAAATGAGCTGTCTGGGCAAGGAGCTTATTAGAAATTTGATTAATTTTACATTATTCAGTCCAGGAGCAAATACAATATTTTTAATGTACTCTACTTCCTCAAATTCAAGAAACGTGATGAAACATTCATCAAGAACACAAAAGGGAATATTTTCTAATTATTCCTGTTAATTGTCTCTACATACCTGACAATTCATTTTTCTACATCTTAGGGAAGGGATTGAACTCTTGTCTACACTGAGTCATTTGTTTCAAAAGACATAAATATCTTAACTGGTCAACATAAATAAGACTCTGAAAACATTTTTTTTTACTTTTTCTTGCGTTAGATATGCATTAAAACATTCATTAATTTTCATTTCTATTTCATTCACGAGGTAACCTCTGCATTTTACTTTTACGTATGGACGACTGAAGCAGTGTAACCCCTAAAACAAAAACCGCTCGCAATCAAAGAACGAACGGAGGTT
This sequence comes from Gryllus bimaculatus, assembly GCA_017312745.1. NCBI lineage: Eukaryota > Metazoa > Arthropoda > Insecta > Orthoptera > Gryllidae > Gryllus > Gryllus bimaculatus. The sequence continues at coordinate 851,450 of BOPP01000145.1, forward strand.
CGTTCGTCGCGGCTCCAAAAACCATATTTCGGGGACCTCAGGCCGTTCCCGAAACCGAGCTGCAACAAACAAGTGAACAACGAAACAACAAAAGGCGAAAAAAGCAGACGGTCGTCGTCCGCGGCGACAGCAACGTCGCCTCTTCACTGCAGGCCTTCGAAGGAGTCGTCGAGGGTGTGCAGCCAGTTGAAGATCATCATGTTGCGCTCGTACTTGGACAGGGGCTTACCGCGCTCCCGCTCTACGTCGCGGATGGTGAGCGGGAGGTTCTTGCTGGCGCGTTGTTTCACTACGCGCAGCACCGCGGCGCTGGTGCAGTTGGCGGAGTTGGCGGTGGCGGCGGCGGCCGCGACGGCTGCCACGGCGGCGCTGGCCGACGGCGCGGCGCCCGGCACGGTGAGGTG
>BOPP01000145.1:851875-907962 GCA_017312745.1 Gryllus bimaculatus
GCCGCAGCCGCCGCAGCGGCAGCCGCCGCCGCTGCCGCCGCCGGCGCGTCCCCCGCCGCAGACGCGGTCGCCGCCGCCGTGGCTGCCGCCGTCGCCGGGGTCACTTCCAGGCGGTCCAGGTTAAACTCGCTCTGCGATAGGCGCTCCAAAGCTTTGTAGGTGGTGAGCAGCCGGCGACGGATGTAGTTTTGGCGAACCTGGAACAGAGGGATTCGGGCGTTAACCTGGCTCATGTGCTAGGACGCGCCACACCCACGGCCAGGTTCATTCAATTTTCAAGAGTAGATTCTGTTAATGTGGGGGAATCGAAATTCACATCAGACCTGGCATATACTCTATATCACATTTACATCAATACAGATTCTATATCACATTTAAAAACAAAATTATATTTAGCGGGGTAATCAAGTTGAACGTGAAATTTATCTGGAGTTTTTCGTTTTTCGATTTTTTTTTTCAGTATGTGCTGGTATCAGTAACTTATACATTTCTTGAGAGTCCGAATTCATTTATATGGCTTGAGACATGGAGCGTTTAGCTCACACCACCAGCATTTTAGAGTCAGCATATCATATGAAGGAAATGTTCATAAAGAAGAATTACAATTTTTTCGCTACATATTAATGAGGCTATTCGCTAATATTGCGAAGGGCCTTTACGAGTTATATCTCGATTTTCACAACGATTTATCGGAAGAAATATTATTACTTTCGGAATATTCATCCGCTGGTCCCTGCACAAATCTTTTAGAACGAATCTTGCGACATCCGTAGAATGTGTGTGTGCTGAAATATTGGAATGTTTGAAATCCTGTTATATATTCGAATATTCGAAATTTTTCACAATATTGCAAACAAAACAATCTTGCAAAAAAGGCAATACATTTTTTCTTTGGAGAAAAACAACATAACATAAAACTTTCATTTCATGAATAGTGATGTCAGAATTAACCTCCGAAAATGACTAAGTAAGCTCTCTCGACATCAAGATATGAAGCAACAGAAACAAAACCACGCGATTAAACGACAATCTAAATAATAGAGATCTTTCATCTTAATGATTCTTGAACACTCTTTTTCCTACTTTATTATCGTTTTTTTTATATATCGGATGGAAAACACAAATAATTATTGGAGGTCACCGGTACTTCGTTCACACTCTGATGTGATCTTCCTGTGTATTCCACTCCACAATCTTTTCTTCAGATAACAAAGTATAATATCAGTAATCTACACTATACACATACTATCTCTTTAATTTACTTCTATTTTTAAATTATCTTTTCATCTCTGAACATTATATTCTCATAAATTCTCTTCGAAATAAGCTTTTCAAACTGTAAAATAATAAAACGAAATTCTTAAAGAAATTATCTAAAGGAGTGGCAAATTTTCACTTCGTAAGGATTTGTTCTCGTATTCCAATAACTTCATCCGAGAGTTTCAAATAGATGAGAACATTCATTACCACAGTCAAGAGTTCGTAAATGTACCTTGGAAGCGTTTGCGCATTTAAGAAAATACGGTCGATGCCATTTTTTCTTGTTTGTATATATTTTACCAATATTGACTTGACCTTCAATGGTTAACTCTATTTTCTCCTCGGGATATGCAATGTGAACACACTACCTCAATTGGCTGATGATTCCGCGCGCGTCAACTGCTACTATCATTAGTCCCGTAAGTGTGGTGCATGTTTTCCCTCGTGACATGGCGGTGATTTTCCATCTTTGGTGGTATCCGGCGCCGACCTCCCGTCGGTTAGCAGGGTTTTCCCCAATCAGGTACCTCTCAAGCGGGGCACCGCCCCAACCGGGACTAGCTCTACGCTGCTCTCTCTCGGCATGTATGGTAGTGTAGTGTATGTAAGTGTGTGTAAGAGGTGAAGATAAAACAAGGAACAGGAAGGAAAACCGCGCGCGGACCGTGGCCCGTTTGACAGGGCACTGCTTCGGCATTCGCCTAGTATTGATCGGGGAAAACGACCGATCAGAGCTGCCGGTCGCTAGAATTCTCGTCATCGGGTGAACTCGACCTACCTGTCTAGCTAGAGTCGGAAATCCTCGAACCTAGAACTGTCTGGTCAGAGGCACTACAGTGACATCGGTTGAACCCGGAGCCACGTAGCCCCCGGTAGCACTAATATGATTTCTGTGTTACAATGTTTCTAGAACATAAAACTGAATTTATTTTAATATGGGGATTTGGCACCTTTTGCGAAAAAGGTTTCGAGTCGCGTGTATCAGGTCCCATGAATGAAAAATTTCGCAGCGCACGGCGATGATTTAGAACGTTAAATGAAATGAATTGAACATATACTCTAGTAAACATATCATAATTAAATACTCCTCACATACGCAGATTCGGATTGACTAAATTTGTGTATTAAAAACTATGCCTCAATGTTTTTGGTCTGCGCCACGGAACTGAACAATATAGTAAGAACAACCTTTTGGCATCATTAGCAGTAAGTATAGTTTGATTGGCTTGGAATGCGAATTTACTGAATAGATAATGGATTTAAATTAACCTCACAGCGAAAAGTGGGGGAGATTTATCAGCTTACGACGCAGATTTTACATAAGTATGCTCTTCATTGACTGCTTTTCGCTGGTCTCGTTGTTTAGCTGTTGTGAACAGATAAGCTTCGGCATCGTGACGGATGGAATACTCTCGTACAGGGAACAACACAGACGTGTTCAAATTATTAGGCTAAAGACATTTTTCGTAGAAGATTTGCATTTATTACATGTTTACATTCGTGTATATGTTGCAATCATACATTTAATACTTACTGTTAGTGTGCGTGCCTTTGTTATTTATCGACAACTTTATCCTGTTTGGCATAATGTTTATCAACTTTTCACCCGAGTTTTTAATTTCATCGTCGCGGTACCAAACACCTCCTAGTTTGTCCACGACGCCTTGTATATTTCCCTATTCTTCTCTTGGTAATACCTCATAAATGTTCTATGGTGTTAAAGTCAGAGCTATTCCGTAGCCATGGTAACACTTTACATAGCTTTTCTTCCAAATTCTTGAATACCCTTTTTTCTTTGTGGTACTGTGCTTCATCATGCATAAAAATGTCATCTATATTCGGAAACCACTCTAATTTGTGGAAAAAGTTCCTTTTCAAGGATTGTTTTGTATTGATACTGCCTCATTGTCTCTTAGAAAATGGGCAAGCTGCCAGGACCTTTCACAGACATCACACTTAACAGCGTTTCTATCCAATTACATCATGTAACTTAGGAAAGACCTGCTTTAGTCTAATAATTGGAACACATTTGTAGTTGCTCGCTTTGTGTTCATGGCGCTTCGATCTCTTCCTAAAAGTAATTGGCCTAAGAACTCGTTATCGACGTTGGGTTATCGCTCTGCAATCTTTGATACTTGAGAACCTTACCCCCCCTCCGCCTTCCGGTCACGCGATTCCGTGGTTCACTCGCCTTTGCAGCCGAGTGGTCTCTAGGCAAACCTGGACCCCAAATTTGCATTAGTTACATTACACAAAGTCAGATAATAAAAAGGCAATATAAACCTCCTCTTATATTCGCAAAGGGAAAGAACGATATTTCATTTTTTATTTAACGTCAAAAAGACTTAATTTTGTTAGAGGAAGTTAAAACTGAAACATTAGGCTCAAGTGCTAATTCATATCCAATCCTTTAAGCTTTGAATACAACAGACATAAAAGGGAAACTGAGTTTAAAAGAGTGGGGCACATACCGAAAGGATAAAAAAAATGCAACCCTTAAACGATGCTTCTTTTGTTTTATCTCGTGTAGTAACAATTTTTTTATATTTAGGCTGAGGAAAAGTTGTATAATTAATCATTTGACTCATTAGAAAATCCTTGCAAAGATTAAATCATTATTGAACTGCAACAATTTGTATCTCGTCTCTTTTCTATCACCACATGTTCGAAACAAAAGCAGGTTTGTCAAGTTCGGTGTTAGAAACGTACAAAGACTGTGCTCAAACATTACCCATAGCAGACAGGACATGCAATTTTCAGGCTTCCTTATTTTGTAGCTTTTAATTTTGTACAGTGATATTGAAAATTAACATAATATTAATGTACACACGGAGATGTTTACTTCTTCTGAATTAAGAGATATTTGCTTAGTATTTTATGTAATGACAGTTTTCTAAGTCAGAATAAAAGTCAACAATAGTGGTACATACTTCCCAATTTTTATTTCTCGACCAAATGCACTAATGTTGGTTCTCGTTGATCTGACGCACCTGTTTCGATAAATTACTATTGAAAACAACAGTCTAGGATAAGACCAACACTATCGTATTAAATTTCGTACCAAATTACATTTCTCCCTCACCCTTTCAGTCAGGAAAGATTGGGTAAACGCCGCATTTGAACTTGCTGTGCTCCATTGAAATATGCTGCCGATGGTAAGAACAGCGCGCATGGGCACATCATTCCGACCGCAGACCGCGATAGCAGTGACCGGTCACCCGCAGAATACTTTTACACCATCGCCACAGAGCGCATTGCTGCCTGCACAGATACTAGCGCGTTACGAAAACAGCATGAGGCTAGTCCGGAGGAACACGCCAGAAATCGAGTAGCTGAGATGGAGAGTGAATTTTGTTGATCCGGTATTCAATTCAGTAGAAAAAAAAAACTATATTCGCTTATACCAGGCCAGAAATGAATAACCATTCATTTTGAATATGCGCAGAAATATTCATTTCTTATTTCTCACACAAAATTACAGCAATTTATTCATCGCAAAACCGTTCAAACGCTGTCTTTAGTGTGTTCACGTATCTGAATTTGAAATTTTCATAAACATTTCCCCGAAACGCTTTTTCGCGATGAAACATGATGCTCTTTTTTTTCCTTCAAATAAAATCTGATTTAATGCAGTGCGCAATACATGTAAGGAGTGCGGAGTGCGGAGCAGGCGACTGATACGATACGCTGAAGTCAGGCAGGACGGGGCCGGCGAGAAGAGCTAGCACGGCGGAGCGGGGCGAAGGCAGAGGGGCCGATGGCACAGAGCGGGATAAATTCATGTCTCGTTTGTCATATTTCTTTACGATCGTGTGGCAAACCATTGCGCTATGATCTCGGGTGGTTTCACAATTTCTACGTCACGTTGCACATTTCTAAAATCGACGCTGAAAAGGAGTTTTCTACCTTCACTTGTATGTTGGTACTCCTGTTCATCAAATAGCTACATACAGAGAGAAATATACCTCGTATTTTTGATTACGTATCATGTGTTCACACAGAGAGAGAGAGAGAGAGAGAGAAAGAGAGAAAGAAAGAGAGAGAAGGAGAGAGAGAGAAGGAGAGAGAGAGAGAGAGAGAGAGAGAGAGAGAGAGAGAGAGAGAGAGAGAGAGAGAGAATTATGTGCTGTTTACTTCAGTGAATTGTTCTTGTTACATGGGGCGTGGAGACGACATGGCCAGTAATGATAATATCTCCGCATAAAAAGAATGCAAAAAGGGGGGGCAATGAATCGCTGGTGTCTGAAGGAACTGGTCGTGTTTATATTCCATATGATCGTAAAAAGGTCAATGTTTCTATTAGCAGTTGCAGCAATGAGCGATAGGATAATAAACATTCCTTCTCAATGAATGTTATTCCAAAGTTGAACAGACAGGCGATAACTAAGTAAAAATAAGAAATTCCTAAATGAGAATTGATTTGCTTTATGATATACTTTTTTTTTATTTTACAGAAGCAAAATGAAATTGCAATTCATTGCAATTTCATTGTCATTCAATATCATTGCATGCTTTATGATATACTTTTTTTTTATTTTACAGAAGCAAAATGAAATTGCAATTCATTTCTAATATTTATTCATAAAAATATGTACCATTTATATATTGTTTAGAACGCATATCTGCTGAAAAATCTGTACGAAGCAGCAATATTAAAAAAAAAAATATCTTGAGAAACAGGGAACTGTTATTAGTATTCATAACCGACACTCAACGATTCAAAAAGGCGGGATCATTTCGCTTGTATTGTTAAAATGAAATATCTATAAACTTAGTGATTAAGAAACTATTAGATCATTCCAAAATGGTTACACTACGGTCCACAATAGTGTAAATCCTTCTACAATGCTATCTCTGCATGTTAAAGCGCAATCTTCTCTCCACGTGTCAACCAAGAAACCACACCGCTCTCTCACATCTAAGTGAAAATATTTATGTCTGAATAAATAATTAAGCACTCGTAATTTCCGAGGACGGATGCCAACAATACAAAAGAAAACGAGGATGAGAAAAGGACAAATATTTTTTTTCATATTACGCAGCTTTCACGAGTATCAAAATAAATAATTGCACGCATCTCTAAAATTCCTGTACCTCCTTTCGGGCCAATCTTCCCAAGAACGAGAGAAATCGCGTGGCAAAACGGACGGAGCTCGCTTTCCTCCGCTTGCTATCTCGCATGACGATAAAAATGCCTGATCATGCCTTAATCCGCTCGTCGGCCGTAAGAATGCGTTTTAACTGCTCCTCCGGCACAGAAACACAGCCGAAGCGGTGTGAAAATAAAACACTGGCAGCGATGCCGCATCTCAGCTTTGCACACACTACCTATAGTCGACCGACCGGCATCCGCAGGGCAGTCAAAGAGACTGAGCTCATGGAGGCGATAATACCGAAGATGGTGGCGGAGTGAGGATGACGAAGCAAATGAATGTGGAGAATGCGAAGAAAAAGGCTTGCGCCACAATGAGTAGAGGCAAGAACAAGGTTATGGAGATGGTGGGATATAACTCGGGGAAGCGAGAGGGGGAGGCAGCTACGGCGGCGGCGGCGGCGCCTGGAAAGTCCGAGGAGAAAGCGTACACTGGGATCCGTAACTGAAGAAGGCAGAGAAGACAGGAAAAGAGGAGCAGGAGAAAAGGAAACAGAACGCAGAAGAGCGGTGGGTTGAGGCGTAAACGCCAGCTAGACGACATGACCCCTCGTGGCCTCTCGAGCCGCAAGAGCTTTAGCACAATGCTGGGGATGAAGATGCATCTATTTAAAATGACGACTTCACCCACGATGTATGTTTACTGTCGCATAAGGAATGCCTCCGCCTTGGACCCCATCTGTTAACGGAACTACACCCTTAATTACTCGCGCTATTTGTTTTCAGGAATCTTCCCTAAAACAAACGTCGTAAATTAAGCAATATCCAACTATTCCTACCAACTGTTAACTAATTTTTAACTTTGTCGTATTGTTCAGTACATCAGTACATTGCAATCAAGTGGTCAATAAACACATTTTACCAAAATATTTATCAAGTATTTGCTAGTTGCTTCTCAACAGCGTTTAGGGGGTCCATCATTGACGCATTAGATGTTTTTAATGCGTAAATGCCAGACAAATGGGAAAATTTCACGGCGCCGTAACGATATAAATATCCCCAACTTATAAAGTAAAAATATTCATCCATCATGAAAACCATGCATTTGTCTTATTTAATTGATAATATTTTGCTGATTACAAAACATAGGCTATACAATTTCAATTAAACAATAATTCAATAAACTCCTTTCTCACGGCCCTGAGGAAGCCTGCGACATGTCAGGCGAAACGTCGGCACCCCAGCCAACGACGCGGCGTCTCCCGGATAGCCGAGAATTCAATAATTCGATAAGTTTAGTCAAAACGTAGGCAAGGGGCTAGGCTTAGTCCAAAATAGGGAAGTTCATCAGTTTGAAATTGAGGGCAAAGACAGTCTTCCTCATTTAAAAGGCAAAGTCAGAGATAGTTACTTTGTCAATGGCGTAACTTGCTCAACTAAGACTTTCATGCGAATTTTGAACAAACAAGATAAAGTCCCGCAAAAGTCGGGGCCGGTCGTATCGTATCGGGTCGGGTGCAACAGGACTAATTGACGTTCGAATTGGTTGAAATTAGTTAGGGAATCACAAATGTACTCTCGTTAGTTTTGACGTGAAATCTAATCGACGTGGTAATTATCAGAAAAACTCATTATTTGCCCAAATCAGATAAATCGTACTTTCAATTATCCTGTCCTATATTATTTCAGTAGACCAGATAAGTTTTTCGGCTCTCACACGCAACCAACCTTTGTAAATGAGGTCTCTAAAGAAAGAGAATTACACGCAGTCTGGATGAACTGCACTTAAACTTCAAAAATATGAAGGATTTTTTGAAAAACCATCGAAATATTCAAGTCAAATGCCACCCACAACACTCGAAAAGCAGTATTAAAATCTATGTAGTAATATAACTCCAAAACGAAGCGTTTTAGAGCCTTAAAACCTGCAATTCCACGAATCACAGAAACGTTCCTCACACCGTAATCTACAGGATGATATCCATCTTAGACATTCCTTACATTTTTGCTGGTTCGACGCTTCTCGATACTTCTTTGCATAGCAAATTCTATTTCAAACATTGCAAAGAGTAGGTTGTACTTGTGGGATCCTATATTTTTTCACGGACAACTTTACGTGGCTCTCTCAATTGTAAAAACAATTTTCTAACATTTATGTTACTATCAAGAAAACCTAACAGCAAACTGTCAATGAAGATTGTATAATACTGCAAATGATGTTTTTAAGGAAGTGAAGTTAATTGTTCCAAGACCATCTGTCTAAAATAATGAATAAACCTTTATTAAAAATTTGTTTTTAACGCCAATTGCATTTTTATTTTAATGAAAATTTTATAAGTACATTAGAAGTTACCTTTATATACTTCTTAAACAAATAGAGACGTTTCGATAACAACTTTCCACTTTAATATGGAAATGGAAGGATATGGAAGAAGATGGAGTTTAACATGCGAGAGTTCACGCACGGGTACGTTAGTTTCGCTTAAAATTGTAAATGTTGCTAATCAAAGCAACTGTCAAAGTAACGAATGAAGTTAAAAAATTGAAATGTAATAATATTATTACAATAATGAGTAAATTATAACACAATAAAAAATACAAAATGGTGATTGATGTCAAATAATCTATGAGTTCGGTCAGCGCCCCGTAAAAAATAACATTCGCGAGAACAGCTTTTGGATTTACTACCATTCAGTATTTACGTTATTCATCCTTTCCTCTTAGTATAAAGTGAAGAATGAATAACGTAATTGGCGGATTCGATATCTTTTAAATTAATCTGTTTTTAAGAATAGTTTTATGTTAGCTACTTTAAATATTCATGTAGCGATCACATTATATAATTATTCAACTTCACACATCAGCAACCATAATTACAGAACATCAAATATTGCAGGGAATCCACGAGCCAGTAGTACACTTTGCAAGAAAGTATTAGCAGAGTTATCTTCTTCAGGGAAGGGAATTCCATCGTGCCGGTGACATCTCTTTGACATACCAGATAGGGCGGTTTCTCTGGGAACGTCGTCCTCACATTTTTCTTCTTCTGAGCGCAATGAATAAATACAATATTCTCTTTTATGACAGAATGTACATTTTTTGAGTTGATAGTTACGAGAAAAAAAAAGTTTTGAGTTTCAAACTACTGACGCGTTTAAGTGACGTGAAAACGATCGAAATCAATAGAAGTAGCTCTGAGAAGTAACTCATAGCCTTTCTTCCTCAGGTGAGTTAATTAAAAGCTTTTGCTCACAGTGAAGACCTTAGCGTACACCACTTTTGAGTTTCTACGCATGCGCAACTCGAACCGCGCATGCGCAGAGACTCAAACGTGGTATACGCCAAGGTCTTCACTGTGTGCAAAATCTAATATCAAGAAGTCTAATTGCACATACCCCTCAACACCCCTGCAGCAAGAAGAGAAACCACTTTGTTTAATGCACCTCTATGGCAGGACGGGAGAATCTCCTTTCACGAACTGTCATCTGTTAGCTTCTTTCTGAAGCAGGTGAATGCGACGTGGGCTCTCGGCCAGGCAAAGGGTGAAACGCGAGCAGAGCAGAAGGCCGGTGCAATCTTACCACGAGGGCTGACAGAAGCCACGGGAAAACCAAAAAACCAAACCTTCCTCAATTATCCCATCACAAGTCGACGCATGTGATCTTAACTTGATGTAAGTTTATTTCACAAGTAAGCGGTAAAAATGTTGGATTTTGTATTTTATGAACCATTTCGCTATTACAAAATACCCACTTGTTTATACCCGCTGGATGTGAAATTATATGATTTAGGTGCTATTTTTTTACTCTTCATTTACAGGGTCTAAATGTGAAATAAGCCTCTTCGAAGTTCCTTGTAATAGGAGTTTTTATAACATTCTGTCAAACAACATAGGTATCTATGAGACAGTTGCACAATATTTAAACTTCCTTATATACGTACATATAGAGAAACTTAATTAATGCTGCAGGAAATCGATTTCGATATTTCAACGGAAATATGTTTTAAGGTCCTCTGACACCGAAAACTTTTTTCTTTTTTTTTCAAAACATCCGTCCGTCCGTCCGCCTGTCCGTCTGTGAACACCGCTAACGACTAAGCTTCTTGTATGGATTTTTGTATGGACAAAAAAAATGCTATTATGTTAATTTTGATTCACATTTAATCCCCTTAATAAGTAAAAATATATAAATTGGTAAGTTAAAATATCAAAACCGTTAGCAAAGTTTGATTTTTAAATTTTAAAAACATTTCCAGAATTTCTCCAGAAGGAGATCTCCGGAAGCCACTCTTGGGCATTGCTCCATGTGCCCCGACGCGGCGGTAGTTAGTGCCCAGATGCCTCTCCATGGCCACGTAAATGAGTTCGTCGTTCAGTTGACGCGGAACGGCATCCGGATTTAGAGAGCCTGACGTCCCAGAAACGGCGTGTTTTCGACCTTTCACTCATTACGTTGTAAGGAAGCCAGAAAATTCCAATTCATACAAATCATTTTTAATTAAAATATATATATATATATATATATATATATTAAATATTATAAATAATATATAATTTATATATTACACACATATATATATATATATATATATATATATATATATATATATATATATATATAATTGATATAATATACATCAATTAAAATATATTATATAAATTATTTTAGTTATTAGAGTTGCGATTGTCGAATTTTTGTGTCCCTATTCTCGGCCCATCGTGGTCTCACAGGATGAGTAAAATCGGGAGTTAAAAGAACAACAGTGAGTGTTGAACAATGAGATGAACAAACTAACCAATTTGCAGAGAAACTTAGTTACTGACCAACAGTATCGACGAATTCTGTTGCAGGGCGTCCAGAAGTTTGTGTATGGACAGTCGAATAAGTAAACTTACTCTTAATACTAAGAATCATAGAAGGGAAGATATTTCGGATACAAGCGACGACAAATGTTAATTTGTGAATTGATGGAATTGGGGAGCAAATAACGACAGCTCTCTATCAGTGGGGTCGTGCGAGTTAGTGGGTAGACCAGCGGCGCCCACGAGATATTTGGGTAGAAAAGTTGGCTAAAATTCGATTTTTAGAAATTGGATAACTCCAGAAATTCTTGTTTCCTGTAATAATTGCAAGGCAATGCTATTATACAAGGATTTTGCAATTGTTGTAGATATAACCTTTCAACAACATTAGGGCATGAAAATTGCAGATCGGTTCACATTCAGTTGTTCGCAGTGCAGTACTCAGCGCCGCATATTTATTGTTCTCGTTTTAAGTGCTGTATTTTTTTTATCCCATTGTACATTGTAGATGATTTATAGTAATGTACTTACTTTATTTTTGGGGCTTTATCACATGCTGTTAATCTATACTCTCTTATTTGTCGTAGAATAAAAAATACAAAAATTTAAACGTTTTTGCTATATGTCAAATTTTTCGAAGGCAATCATATATAGTATCAAGGTCTATCAAACTAATATGTTTGCACCATTCCGAAAAATAAAGGTTCTGTTTTACACGAAAAAAAAACTGAGCTATTTTTGTTGCTAATTTCCTCTCGACTATTCCAAAATGGAATATTTTCTCCACCAATTTTTTCATTACTTTCTATGAGAGAAATTTGGCGAGAAAATTTTGAAAACAAGAAGGTTTCATGTAAAGTTGTTGAAAAATCCAAATATCAGTTACAAAATCGTAGAGCCTAGAGTTTGGCCATATCGATCGCGGGAATATCAGTTTTAGAGGAAATCATCAGGAATGTTTAAGTTGCTAGTGTTCACGACAATCGGACACACAGACATTTTGATGTACAGCAATTTTTCTTTATCAAGGACCCACAAAATGAAGATTCTAACTACACAACGTGAGCTGAAGAATTTACTACGTAAGAGGAACAGGAAAGAATTTTTCGATAACAGGGACGCACGAGACGAGTTTTTCTGTAAAAATTGTCGGCCCCCCGCCCCCGCAGCTTTGCAAGACTTTCTCTATATTTCGTTGGAAGTATGCGAGAAGGAAACTAACGTTTCCGGTAACAGAGACCCACAAAATGAGCTTTCCTGCCCCCAAATCGGAACTTCTTCCTGAAGCATTACATGTCTCTTTCTACGAAACATAGATTGTGAAAAAGTAAAATTCCATAATCAATTTTTCGTATTCCCTTTCCATAGCAAGTGATTATATCGAGGAAAGAATGAAAAGAGAACTAGTACATAGTACAGCCAGAGACAAGAGCATGAGAGAGGGGGAGGGGGTCGCCCACCATCGCCCCGAGAGAGTGAGCGAATAGTCCCGCGCCTCCCCACGAGCGCGCGCGAGGTCCATTCACCTTTTTGTTGACGGAGCGGATGAGGTCGGCGGCGGTGAAGGCGGGAGCCGGGGCGACGGGCAGCGGCGCCGCCGGGGCGGTGGCGGCGCCGTTGGGGACGGCGGCGGCGGCGGCCGCCGCCGGGGGCGGGGCGGAGGGCGCGCCGTGGGCGCCGTTCGTTGCTGTGCCCGCCGTGCGGCGAAGGCAGCTGCGAGGTGGACGCCACGTCGCCCACCGCCAACCCACGTGGAACACGAGCGCGACGCGTGGTCCAGTGCGGGTGGTCCAGCAGGAACCCCGAGCGCTGCATGGCGCTCAGCGGCCAGCTCCGACAGCGCGGCAGCGCGGGGCGGCAGCGACGGCGGCTCCTCCGGAGCCGGCAGCTGGCTGATGTCGCTCGTGCTGAAGCTCTTCTGCAGGCCCAGCGCGGACGACAGCGCCGCGCAACTGCGGATCAGCTCGTTCTCTTCCTCGAACCACAGGATCTCCGGGATGTCGGCCGGCTTGCGAGCACCAGCGCGCCGTCGTCAATCCTCGCGACGCCGACAACGCGCCGACCCGCCCGCCTGCCCACGAGCGCGCGCGTTGCCGCCCCCGAGCGCCGCGCCGGCGCCGGCGCCAGCGCCGCGCCGCGCCGACGCGCTCGTCAAACTTTCGCGCTTTGCAAAAAATAAATATGGCGCTTGTGTTGCTTTTCAGAATTTGCTTTTAAATGTTTCTGCGTTTTCGGACTTCCTCTGACGCAATGTAAAAAAAAAAGTCCAGTAATTGTAATTATGCAATTTAAAAAGTTGATATTTTAAGGACGATAAAAGGATTTTCTTTGTTGAGAAGTGGCTACTCCAAGTGCATTTTTTGTACATCGTCCGAAGTACAATTACACTAAATTTCAGAGTAACTTAAATGGTAGTGGTAAAACTGAAAATAGTAAATACGTCTTCTTTTAAATAATGTCTAGTGACAAATAAAAAAGAAGATACGTGCACTATCTCACTGACGCTAATTTATTAATTTATTTGATACTCATTTAAATCGGTGTTGACAGCAAGGGCAGTACGTGTAATCAATGTTATTCTAATGCGTGAAAGAAAAATGCCGCTTGAGCAGTCAAGCGACACAAGTGCTGACAGTCATATGAAAGTAAGCACTCTAGGCGAAAACTGTTTCTCATCGTTTTTCAATAGAAGGAATAGTATTATCAGTACTTGCCTGTTGGATACATGACCCCGGCTGTCAGGATTAGGACTGGGGCCCCTCGTGGCCAGCTGAGCTTCGCTGTAAGACTTGAAAGTAACAAGTCGCATTCCTCGGCCGCCGGAGCCGGCGGCAGCGGCGGCGGCCGCTGCATCAGAGGCAAGCGATGACACCGAAAAGAGTGACAAATCCGTCGTGACAGATTCATGAGATGGTGATCTGAGCATCCGACATGCTACACTCGGAACGGGCGTCGTCGGTGGGTGATGAGAATGATGGTGATGGTGGTGATGTGTTTTTGCTTCGGTACTCTCAGTTGATGCCATAGTTTTACCTGAATGCTAATCACACCTTTCAGAACATATTGAAACAGATAATGAGCTGTTAATGGAATTTAAACGTGTTAACTAGGAATCATGTGCACGCCCACCACAAGCGCCATTTAAATCGATACTGACCGATACTTGACAGTAGGCCACCGGTGGCGATGCCAGCGCTTATGTGGGAGACTTGCGCAATATCCGGAGACGAGATCGGCGGGCCGCATAGACGCGCCACTTCAAATTTGTTGAAGAGGAGCAAGAGCAATGTGACGTTTAGTAACAGACTTTCTCGCACTTCCATTCTGTTTTCGCATGTAGCGCCATATCTTATTTTGCAAAAACAATGGTTACAGATGACGTCAATATTTTATTTACGACTGAAATAATTAATATTTTAAATGGCAGACTCACAAATATCATTATGATATCTTTGCCTACACCCCCTGGCACATTTCAAAATTAATGAGATTAAGATCGCAAACATTTAAAACATTACTAGAGAGAGACCTAAATTACCTTAGGACTTGATCTTGACTGCCTCACACGAAATCTTTAGGACTCTACCTTAATTAGGCAGGCAAAAAGAAACCACATGCCATATTAACACAAGAGTTGAGCTCTTTATCATATCACACTCACTTCTCCAATATCTACCCCACCGTCTCCACCACCACATCTACACCAACTTCCTCCTCTAATCCCAATGTCCATCCCTGCGACCACAAACCACCTTTCTCTTAAGACCTGTAACAACTTCATTCAACAGGAAAGCCACAACTCCTAAAAACAACTATATTCATGTGTTACATCAAAAATATAAAGTCTAAGAAACTATCTTATAGATTTCGAAATCCGGCTCGAACAAAATCTTCAACTCTTAACAATATTCTACTTCACTGATCATTGGTTAAATCATCAACTTGCTAGCACACATATTTCAGGATTCACCCTAGCTTGTGGCTCACGAAGACAAATAAACATATTTCATCATGAACATGCTTATTTGTTACAGATAATAATCAATTTATGACAATCAGAAAGTACTCTCTTCTTGTAGATCAAAATGGCTATCATAGAATCACAAAAATAAAAATCTTGGATTGTATGTACTTACATAAGTCACCATAACTCCACAGAAATAGAGATATTTTTGTAAAGAATCTTTAACCTGTTCTTGTTAAACTTAAAATATGAAAAAAAAAAATTCTAATTATATTATGTGGGGATTTCAATATTAACTGTAGGTTAAAGTAGAAGGTGAGTTATTACAAAAATTATCAAAATCTTTAAACTTAAAACAACTAAATATCAACCTAGCAGAATATCTAAAAAAAAAAAAAAATAATATCTACAAATTATTGTAACTATTCAGTTGTTACATATGAAACAGGCTTTAGTTATTAGACAACCCAAATTCCCAAACTTGAAATGGGATGAAGGAAACATTTTATAAACAAACCTAAAATTTATCCCAAGAAAAAGTATATATTTAACTCTCTCAGAAGTTCAGAAAACTGGAATGAGGTGTACAAGACAAACAAACAAAAATTCCAAATTTAACTTCTTAATAAGCATATTCATAAGTTATTTCATGGGTGTCACCAGCACCAAATTATTGGTGTGACTATTCAATAGAAAAGGTAAGGAGCCCTCTACAATATTCTCAAAAAATATGTCAAAAAATATTGGGGGCTTATGTCCTCTCTGTCAGTGATGGCTATGCTCAATACTATTTTACTCATAATAAAAACTTAGAAAAAAACAAAAAAAAAAACAAAACCTATACATAAAAGCAAAGGAATCTAAATATCATGTGAAAGGAAATTTACATAAAACAATGTTTCATGACAATTGAGTTCTGATTTCATTGCTTACAACCATAGGTGTGTGCTAACAAGGGGGATGAACTTCATTTTTGGGCCTGTTCTCATTGAACGTTCTTATTTCCATATAACATATTGCAATATTAATTAATAAAATCTACAACAAATTAAATTATAACTTTGATTAGACAATTAATAAATGTAACTGATTTAACGTTAAATTATTTGTGCAGATGCCAGATAGCGTGGAGAGCAAAATGTATAACTAAGTATTTTCCAAATTGTCAAGGTGTAAAAGGAGATCAGAGATTGACCATATTTAAAGAGAGAGGATGTTTTATTTATTTTATTAATGGGACCCCTTCCAAAATTTTAGGGAGGCCAAGTTCCTCTTCTCCCCTCCCTGTGCACACACCTGTGCTTATAAAATATACAAAAGTATTCTAAAGAAAGTAATTAAACCACCTAAACTATTGATTAATGCTAAACACATTAAGTCAAAGTCAAAAACAAAACAAAAGCAGTGTGGGGTCTACTCTAAAAACTATAATATACATACTCTAAAAACAGAAATATTGAATACGCTGACCTTCACTACAAAAATAATGTCCTGAAGAATCCTTGTAGAAAACAGTAAATTCTCAGAAATTGGAAAAAATTAACTCATCAAACTTTTGTAAATAACAGAAATATGCAGTTGAATATCTTCACAACACAAAATGTAAATTCCAAATTGCCTATATAAGTAAACACCTCAGAAACACTAAAAATAATCAGTCAAATGAAAAACAAATTCTCTTCTGGACTGGATCCCTAACTTCTTCAATAATAATAATACTGCATCATACATATTAGAACCAATAACTCACATTTATAACCACTCTTGATGATAGACGTCTTCCTAGACACTCTCAAAAAAGGAAATGTCTAAACTTTCCAAACAGACAACACCCATGTCTCATGAATCACAGGTTAATATTTCTTATAATCTATATTTTCTAGAAAATGTTTTAATAATAGATTCAGAAATTTTCTCAATTCAAATAACATTTTGCCAATATGGATTTGGAAATGGTTTCCAATCTACAGAAACGGCCATCTTTTCTTTTTTAAATGACATACTTGTTGCTCTAGATCAGAAAGAAATGTACCTGTTTCTAATTAAATCAAAAGTATTTGAAATTATTGACTTTTTGGATTGTTATTGAAACTTGAAACTTGAGCAATTACAGGCATTACATCAATGGATTAAATCATACTTTTGTTGACTTGTCAAATAATTGTTGTCAAGAAGTTACAATATAACACATTAAAGATAAGATTTTCCCATTTCTTCCAAACTAGAATTATAAATTAAACCAGGAACAATCTTTGGACATATACTATTTCTTATACACAACAAAAATATAGGTCCTACTTGAAGAAGACACAAACCTTATTATCAACACCATTACACAACAGTTTTTACAATTTGAAGCAGAAATGGTCTCCTAGAGTGAAAAGATTTCAAGAAAACAAAATCATAAAACCAATAAAGTTGTCTCCTTAACTTCAGGAATTCACTCTTTAAAGAAAAACCTGATGCACAATTGGTCACAAAAAACAACTTTCCTTGGATTTACTATTCAAAATGTTCTAAAATGGAGCTCTCATATTACTGAAGCTCACAAAGTCCTGTTATGCCATAAGTCATCATGAATTGCAGGATGGGAAGGCCAGGGGGCCTGTTCCTGGTTAAGCAGTAGACCTGAAATACTGCAGTTTTCCAGGTGTTCCTTCATGATCCGCTTCTTTTTTGGTCTTCATATATCTCTCTGACCAAGTGGCTTATATTTTAGGGCCTTTTGGGAATCTTCCTTCTTTCATTCTTATAATATGTTACAGCCATTTTTTCAGGTTCTTTTTAACTTCCTCTGTTATATTTGTTGACTTCAATCTTTTCCTTATGTCTTTATTTCTCTGTCGATTCAGTCTAGTATAGCCAAAGAGTCTTAGGAACTTCATTTTAGCTGCTACCAGTTTTTAGTTGTCTCATTTTTTTGGATCCAGGTTTCTGATATATATATATATATATATAATAGCATTGGCTTAGCTGTCATGTCATGTATTCTTAATTTAGTTTCTTATGTCATGTCCTTCCCAAAGTGCCTTTTAATTATTCCATTTATTCTATTATGTTTCAAAATTTTGTGTTAGAGGTCCTGGGAGTACTTGGATGTTGCTACTTGCTCTATTATTTCCCCTTCAAAAATTATCTTCACTCTTCTTTGTTCCTTTCCTTGGAATGCCATTGTTTTTGTTGTTGAGATTTTTGTCATAGGTCTTTGCTATTTTATTCAGTTTATGTGTTGCTACTTCGAGTTCATCCTCTGATTCAACCAAAATTAATTGGTTATCTGCAAACAGGACAGTTTGTATAGTTTGTTTTTTGTTAAGTTGTATACCTTGATTTACTGACTTCTTCAATTTTTTGATGAGACTGTACGCACATATATTGTAAATGTTGGGTGATAGGCTGCATCCCTGTTTCAGTCCTCTGTTTGTGTGAAGTGATTTTATGATGGTCCC
Organism: Gryllus bimaculatus; assembly: GCA_017312745.1. Lineage (NCBI taxonomy): Eukaryota > Metazoa > Arthropoda > Insecta > Orthoptera > Gryllidae > Gryllus > Gryllus bimaculatus. The sequence goes on from BOPP01000145.1 coordinate 870,445, forward strand.
ATTATTCATTTTTATGGTGATTTTTGATATTGCAAATGTACATTTAGTATATCTAAAATATGGAATCTTTTTCTGGGAAAAATTCCCCAGGAAGTATCCACACTTTTCTAATCCAAAAATGAATACTGAGAACAAGAACAAATATGTCTTGCACACTACTATTCAAGAAACTCAAAATCGTGACACTTCCATAAATTCAAAATCCTGGCACTCTAATGTAGCAACATAGTAATCTTCCCAAAGAAGACTCTCAAGAGAAACTATGATTTTATTACTTCTAACAAGTCCCTAAAACAAACTGAAACAACAATTCGACGACAACTTTCGAATATTTTGTGAACATGTAATTATTGTCAAATGTCCTAATACCATTCACCAGACTTCTTTACCAAAATATTAACAACAAATAATTATCTGAATAATTTTCGATCATTGGCGTGTATATAAATCTCCACTGCCCAAGGATCACAGACTGGCTGTGTTATATTGACCAATTTTTGAGAGGCCACCAATGTGGTGATTCACATGCCGAATGGGAGACTGATGCACAATCACTGATGTTCAAATTATTACAGCTGTATTTCTAGACCATTGTTTCTTGTTTTCTTGTGTCAAGATCATAATTTTGAGCTTAACGAAGATGTTTGAAGAGGTGTTCAAATAACTGACAACTTTAACACCTTTGCAGAATTGGGTAGTTTTTTATTAAAATTATCAGATGTGTAAGCAAATTACTTTATTCCTTAATAATAAATATTAACACATACATAAATTTTACATTTTCAAAAATTTAATTTTTACACACTATATTCACATTTTTTTATATCTAAAAATAAATAAACACTCAACATGACAGTTTACTGAAGCCTCAGAACAAAAAATTTCTTTCTGGGGCATTTTAAAATTTATTAAAAGGCACATTGAAAGCAGTTAACAAAAATACAATACATTTGTTAAAATAGAACGACTTTCTAGATTAAAAACACTCACAGAAACATAATACTTTTTAAAAAATTCCAATAGTGTTATTAGTAAACATTTATCATGTTTACATAAATAATGAAAAACTTTGTAATATAAACAGATTTTTCTTTTACAGAACAGAAGTAAACTAAAAATAATATCTTTACTGAAAAATACAGAGTTAACTTAATGAAGACATAAATGGTTGGTAACTAATACATTCACACAAGCTAACAGTTTATGTCATACTAACCAATAATTAGATAACAATACTCGAGATATAATAGTAGAATGTTCATAAAAATGGCAACATGTCATAATATACAAGTAAATCTCTATTCATCTTCATTCTTATTGACAAGTGTATTATGTTTCACAATAAAATGTGGATTATTTAAGCATATCAATACAGCTTACAATTATTGTTGAATCACATTGTTAAGATGCTTATACAAAATAGAAATATTTGTTTCTTGTGCTTTATTAATTTACACTTAATTTGCAGGCAGAAATGAAAAAAATAAAAAAATTAAAGAGGTTAAAATTGTTAAGAGTCAATGGAAGACTGCCCATGTCACCTGAATATTTTCAACTCTGCTGACGAGCACGAGACAATTTTCTGGTTTTGTCATTCATCTTTGGTGGAACTGGACCCTTTGCAGCTATGTGTCGATTATACAAGCTATAACAAAATAATGTACATACAACATGAAATATATATTACTGTATGAATTATTCAATTGCTAGTTCTAATTGTATCTGTTGAATTCACCTGAATACAAAATACAACCACAAAAAGATCCCAATATTGGCACAGAAACCAAAAATGTTTAACAATACATATTTCTGTAAACTGTAGTAGGCATAGTGGCAACTGTATTTAACTTTAATGCCAGTTAAATTTGGTGGTGTTTCAGATGGAAGAAGCAGGTTAAGTGAGTCTGCTTATTTCTCACATCCTAATCTGATGTAATAGCATCATTCCCATTTATCAATTTTGTAAATAATATTTTTACCATCATTAAGCTTAAAATTAGTTTGACATAGAATTTTGAGAATAATGATTATATTACTCCCTAACAAACAAGCATTTCTAGTCACGAGACGCAATATGAATTTATTTTTATTTTATTCAAGTTAACTTTAGAAACAACTTTGGTTTCAGGTTTTGATGACTTCAAAGTGTATTACTTTAATTCATAAATAAATAATTTACCTGGCATGTTCTAATTCTCCCTCTTTTAGACTGTAGATCATTTGAACAAGTATTTCTGAATTAACTGAGGAAATAACGCAATTTTACTTAAAGTCGTGTGTAATGCAGCATAAAGCAGTCCAAGTGAATACTTTGACAAAATTTCTATAATTTTAGAAAAAATTAGCAAAGGAACTAATTAAAAATTGCATAACTTGACATTCAAACCAATGACATGCAAGGATAACAAAATTTGATACAAAATCAGACAACTAAGGACTAAAATCTTAAGGTGCAGATAAAATAATTCCACCACCTGGGTGGAGTCTTGCAACTAAATCATTAACCGTACACACACATCATGGAAAAAAAAACGAAACTAAAGAAATTACAGACAAAATAAAAGAACAAGGAGATGGCTTGTCCACATAAACAGAATGAAGTCCACATAAACAGAAGAGGCTCTAAACTAATCATTAAGAGAAATAAATATTAGAACACTGACAAAAAAATGGAAATGCCAAGAACATTTGTAAGATTATCACCAAGTCTGCAGTTCATCAATAACAGGCATCACCTACCAGCCTGTTGCTGCAGTTGATAATGAAGTTTCTGCAAATAATGTATTAAATATTTGAAACATTCTAACTCAAAAATCCATTTCAAATACAATTAATCGTTACATTTCTCTGTGTTAGCTTTCTTGAACTTTCAACACTTAACAAAATTTTAAAAAAGAATTAAAAGCAACAAGTTTGATAATATTCCTTCTCTCTTTTCAGTATGTCAGAAGATATAGTGAAACCGGTGGTAAGCGACCACTATTGGTTCTGAGAAAAAAGTTGTATTTTGAAGGGGTGGTCACTTAATTAGTGATTTTTTCTCTAAAAGCACAAAACTGAAACATTTGGTCAAAGTTTTGTTTTGCTTTCTTAATGTACAGTTTTTATTTATTTGTTTATTATTATTATTATTTACCATCTTAAATCTTTTTAAACATATTTATAGATCCTTCTCTTTCGTTAAAATATACCTTGAAATCACTTTTAGTTTCAATACTCCCAAACATTGTCTATGAGGAATGAGCCTCTATTGTTTTGTGTAGGATCTCATTGTCATTTGGATATGATGGAACATAGGGTGTCTTCGGGGCTCCAAACTTTGCTTTTCTCACACTACATGACAATCATGAGTTATACAGGGCAAATTGATAACTCTGACTTCCAATATTGATATTCTACCACACTAAATGTTCTTTCAGAAATGTAATGGAAGGAAGACTTAATTTAAAGAATTAAATTTTAGGTCACCTTGTCTGTCGTCTCATTAGAAGCCATGATACCATATCAGTGGCCACAGTTTATTGTAACTTGACTCCCGGAATCTAGCCACCCTCCTATTTCCTCACGAATGAAGCTGAGACACAGGACATGGCTGTTGAGCGCTTTTTAAACACGTCAGCAATTTTCATTTTAACTATGGAAAATTTGTCGTACTGTACAGTATCCTTACAATTTTCTTGAAGGTGGTCTTTTAAAAGGGGTAAATTAAAAAAACTGCTACTAAGGGACTGCATCAAGGAGAGGAGAACTCAGTTAACAGACACATACTTTGCATATAATATGTGTTTCAGTATCCATTCCAAGAAAAATCAGTTGTTGAGGGGGTGGTCCTTAAGAGAGGTTTCACTGTAATGCATTGTGCAAAAATGTGTAGAGCAATGGTGCAGTGATCTAGTAATGTCCAGTGTTTCACCAAGAAACCACCTTACAGACAACAATATTTATTTACTTATTTAACATCCACCTCCTCCCAAAAAGTTAAAAACTGATGAAATGTCTAGAGAAGTACAATCCTCACTAATTTTCTTGAGCTCTGGAATACCTATCCATGCCGTTTTTCCATACTAAGATGAATTGTGAGTAAAGGTAAAAAGTATTTGGAACAAGAATTATTTGCTTCCATGTAATAGAAATTACTTGCATTGGCATATGAGCTATAGATTTTGGCCCTTATCCCTTATTGTGTTCCAATGAAGGAATAGATTCACTATTGTAAGATCATGGAGAAAATTCTTTGATGGTACTTCGGATGAAATAACTTATTTCTCCATTAGCATTTCCACAGAGCACAAGAAAATGTACGAAGAGAGTGAAGCTCCATTTATTTTCCAATAATCACTAAATATATATAATTGAGTTTTTACAGTTCATTCAGGAAATTAAACTTTTGCGCTTCTTACATGCAGGCATCAATTTACAAACCAAATCAAACCCCTTGTGTCATGAAGGTGTTCTCATTCACACAAGTGTGTTTTAAGAAATAAAAATATAGAAGATTTAACAACAATACTTACAATCTGTATGTTTCTGTGCGAATATAATCCATAACATGTGGCACACCCAGACTTAACTGATCAGCAATTGGTGTCACCCAGGGATTGTTTTCCATTTTCAACACAGACTTGGAACTAACCAAATCTAGATTACCTGTAATACATTTCTCTTTCAGTATCATCTTTGTAGCATCAACTTCATACACAGAATATCTTTTATAGACATGTATTTGATTATTGAATTTTACTAGTAATCTAGGTTGCTATCTATCGCAATTACTTTACTGTCTTCAATACAAAAGAAGGAAAATTTGAATACGACACAACATATGTAAGATTAAGAAATAATTATGACTACTAGTAATTTGTCATCTTAATTTTAACATAATCCAGTAATAAATCTTGTACCTATTTCAGGAGGCAAAATAGTCAAACGATTGCCTTGGATATGTAATTCACGTAATCGATTCAGATCACCAACTTCTTTTGGCAATTCAATCAGATCATTTTCTCGAAGCACCAACTGTAAACAAATTATGAATATAGGTAAAGCATTCTATTCCAATAGTATTTAAAGGGGAAAAAGAAAAAAAATTGCTCACTATTTGTAAATTCTTCAGTTGACCAACTTCTGGAGGAAGAAATTCAAAATCATTGTCACCCAAGTAGAGAGCACGTAATGTTTCTGTACAGAACCATAAGAACATGATACGTGAATTGTTAATAGCAAACAATTTTTAATAAGTTTGCAAAACTAGTAATACAACAAATGTTTCTTGACTTTACTGTACTATAACACAAGTTTTTTTACTGTTTCTTGATGTTAAGGAAACAAGCAAACACACAAATAAATAAAGACAAATAAATAAAACTTACCCATCATAAAAAAATTTCCCGGAAGAGTTGTTTCATTTAGATTGTTGTAAGTAAGATCTAACACTTCCAGAACTGGAAAGGCTCCAAAGCCACGGGGTAAGCAATCCAAACGATTCATACTGTTTAAAAAATTATTATTACATTGACATAAAATCTAATGACTTTTCTAATAGACCCCTACATTCAAGATACATTTATTACATTACCCAACATTCAGAATTCGTAACTTCGGCATAGAAGACAGCGATGTAGGAAGCTCTTCAATTTGATTGTTGAAAAAATTCAAAATTTCCAGGTTGACTAGATTAGCAAGTCCTGGTGGAACAACTAGATAAAAAAATAAATTACTTAAATTAATCTTGGAGTAACCTTGTAACTTCCATTCTCCTGGAACTTGTTTCAATTTGTAACTCACCTTGAATTTTGTTGTGACTAAGTGTTAATCTTGTGATATTCAACATATTAACTGTTAACAGAGAAGTTAATTGTTAACATTGTGTTTAATGGAGTCAACATCATTATGTAGTAAATCCAAAACTTTTAACTGAATTTTCCAAAATAATAATTTTTCGCATGTCAAAATACACTGAAGTAGTTGAAACACTTGAATTCAAAACTTTAATTTTTAGTACTAAATAATAAAGCTGAAGCTTTTAATTACAAAGATGAGAAATGGAGGAGTTGTACTTTTTATCAACCTTCTCTTTGACCAGCCAAAGCCTAACATCACAGACATATCTTTTTATGTACATAATTTGAAATGCACTTTAAAAGATGTATTGATGTATTGTATGGTTTGCTTTATCACATTTTGTGTCTGAAGGTGATGAACTCATTTACTTCATCCATTTACTTAAGTTTGATTTTAAAGCCTCCAATCATAGGTCTACCTACATTATTCCTTTGATTGATAAATTGTCAACTTCATAAAATTAAATATATTCTTTGCATCGTGTTCTATCTATTATCATATTTCTATGTACTTTTAAATTAAATGACAGTTCTATCATATTTTGGATATCGCGCTTCCCACGCTTGCGCACCCGCACCTTTTACGGAAAGCACGGGCACGCCCACATTCGCACGTGCAAAACCTGTCTGACAAGTTACCAAATTTGGACATGTCTTCGTTTCTGGCATTTCTCGGTACTTACATAGCCCAGGCATCTCGTCAAATGATGATATACTTTTATCGGCCAGATCCAGCTCTGGATTTTGAATTTCTTTGGCTTCATCGATGACTTTTTTTGCCTTCGACATCTTGCTGGCGGGTATACAGGAAACTGGCGCTTGATTCATCGCGATATCTCGTATTTACGTAGAGCGCAGAGACACAAAACGTCACAGCTTCAAATAAACTCACAGACGAACGTCTAGAGAGCAGCACACACAGAACAGTAATATACCGCGAAATTCAAACAAATTTTCTAAATAAAACTGTCTTGCACTCCAGAATTGTGTTAATTACATTAGAATACTAACATTTACACACTGATTCTTGGTCAATTTCCTGCAGAATAAATATTTAAATATCGCAACTTATTTACTTTACTTTAAACATGAAACTGTACAAATATTGAAATATTAAATTATTTGATACTAAAAATAATTATCTACTGTATAATATCCCAATCTATCTGTAGAAAGTATTCTACTATAATTCCTAAGCTAATGACCCAATCTTCATCAGGTTTTTGTTATGTTTCCCTGGTCCATTGAGCAAATGTTGAGATGGCTCCTTGTTTCACTCCTGAACAGTAATGTAACTTTGCTCTCTCCTCACAACATTGACACCACATTGACTTGTCATACACAATTGTAATAATATAAAAATTATTAATTGTATTAATATAATAGTTATTATAAAAAAGGGTGAACAAAAAATACAAAACCTAATTATTCAAAATATTTATTTTAATTTAATTTTAAAATATAAAATATATTATATAATTTATTGACCAATTAATGAGCTAGAAAACTTTTCTAAAACTGTATCAAAAGAAAGCAAATAACATTGATCTACAACAAGACCAGTTTTTCTTTCTACCACAAGAACTTTATTGGCTGATCTTCATTGGAAATATCTTTGTTTTCTAATTTCTTTCTTATGTCTTTATTTCTTAAGCTCACTTTGCTTAAGTTCCCATGGGGTGTCTTAGAAATCTCATGTGTGCTGTCTGTAGTTTTTACTTCTCTCTTTCATTATCCACCCCCCCCCCTTTTTTTTTTTTTTTTAATTTTTTTTTTAATCCTTACATGAATCTAGGTTTAACAGCAACATTATGGAGTTTTAGTTATGTTTCTGAGTCCATGTCTCTACAAGTGATTGTTACCAGTTAATTGTTCCACCTATTCTATTGTAGTTATTAAGTGTGTTTTCTGTCTTCCTGAGTTCCTTTAGTTGTATACACTTATAATATTTCTGAAGTACAAAAATTTGTTTACTTGTTCCACTAATTTTCCATTTATTACTATTTTGGTTCTCCTATGTAATAGTCAGTAGAAACTTATTTAACTATGTCAAGAACACTGAAGTATTTTGAGGATGTGAAATAGACAGAAGAAATTTCAATTGTTCAATATACTTAAAAGGTGTTAATTGAGTATCTCCTTGAGTATTTTGCCTCAGGTTCAGCAGTAATATGTCAACACACTTGAGCTCCACTGCTCTTGGTACCTTTTTTTCATAGTTGATGTAACCCAATGTAAGCACTCACTGAGTTTGTTGCTTACAGCCCTTGGGTTTTTGGAAAGAAATCCAAGAGAAAGTGAAGAAATTGAATCTTAAGAGATATTTTATAGTCCAAATCTTCATGCAATTTCATTTGTTAATTTACTTCTTCTCTATAATTGTCAATTTTATTTTTTTTTTGCCCAAAAAGTGTTTCACTAAATTCTTGAAGGAAATCCATGCACATTTTTTCTAATTCATTTACCCTTCCTTAAAAATTTGCTTATTTTACTAGTTCTCTTATTTGTGGTCCTGCTGAAAATTTCTTCTTTATTCCTTTTTCACTTTACTAATTTTCGGAAACCTCTCTTTTCAGTTCACACAGTCCTGTCCATTTTGTACCATCTTCACTAAATTCATTGAAGTTTATTGAATTTGATATGAAGATTCTACAGAAATACGTTTTTCATCAATTAAGGGAATATTCATTTCTTACACCCACAGTGAAAGATGAACAATGTCTACTTTTTTAAGTTGTTTTTACTTTCCCACTCACACTTAAAACTACAGAACTTTGGTACCCATCTAATCTGTGAATCTGATAGTAGAGCAATCCTAAGATCTCCATTTATATTTTTGATAATTTTCTATTGAAACTTTTCTAGAATTATGTTTTCCTTAGGTTTATGTTTTCATATTAATAGCATGTGAACTTTATTCTCGTTAAGAAGGAGAAGAGCTTCTAAGTTAACTTTTGACATATCAGTAAACAAACATCAATGCTGTAAGCAAGTCCTAATGACAAGCAATTATTAAATACTATTGCAGTACACTATGTCATATTCTTGAGAAAGAAAAAATCCTTAAAATGCATCTTAAAAACAGCATATAACAGTTTTGCAATCAAGAAGATACCACCCCTTCAGTTGTGTTTTTGTCTATATTTTCAATAAATTTAGATCACACACTTAATCATCCGTCTTCTTGTATTAATGCATGAGGCACATTAGTAACCTTTTTTTTTTTTAATTTAATTTTAAATTAAAATAAGAGGGTGCAAAAATCACCTTTTGACTCTTCACAACACAGGAACACTCAATGGCATTAACAGTAACTACTTGTCCACCCTATTAAATCCTTTTCACAGGTAAAGAAACTGACATCAGAGCACAAATCAAGCCCTGATCTACCTATGACTTTTTATATATATATTTTCCTATAAATAAACAAAAAGATCTTAATGACAATAATTACAAAAATAACTAATATATAAGTTGGGGAATATATATAACCCATATGTAAGTATATATAACCAACACATAAGTTGATAATATCATACTTGTATCTAAAAAAAACCTGTGAGAACAAAGCTGAATTTCTTATTTAAAATATTCTATAGAATCATGCAAAAGTTTATCTGAGTATTTTATCTTGTTTCAAACATTATGTTTTGTGAATATATTCAACTAAGCAATTGCAGATCTTAAATATTATCATTATGTTAATCATTGATCTACAGAGACCAAAAAATTATATTTATACTAATATATATTCATATTTTTCTTACTCTCTCATAGCTCAAGTACTGTAACTCAAATTTTTTGTATTTTTTTAACATTTGGCTGATTTTTCATCTTGATGCATATTCATGTAATTACAGGCGCATATTTTGTTAAAACAGAGACTTATCTATTAAACATTACATAGAATCTATTTATTTGTAAGCATCCACTGATGCACAAGAACACAGTGCGTTTTTTTGTTTTCTATGGATGATAAAATACTTGTGCAACTATTGGATATTTCTTGATAACATACTATTTTTTAAACCAGTCAGAAGATTTATAACAAAACATACAATACTTCATCAGAATATTTACTTCAATTATTTATCTCGCAATGTGGGGTAGATTATATTATGTTTACACAAAAAAGTATATTTTCATTCAAAGCATGTTTTTTCTGAATTTTCAATTTTAATTGCATATTAAAGTGAATATTTCAAAATTTTTAGGCCATAAACGCATATTTTTAAAAGGACATTTCAAAAAATTTTTTTTACCGCATAAAAATCCTCTCCCTTTTTATGATTTTTATAAGTAACAAAAAATATGTGAATTCATTGTTTACAACATTTTGTATTTTCTCATATCCTTTACCTGTTCATATCACCAGTGGGGTAACTCCATTTAGGCCCTTACATCAAGTCTGAACAAAATTAATCAGTATAGTTAACATGAATTAAATTAAACTTCTCGAAACATACATATAAAAAAAAAAAAAAAAAAAATATTTTCTATAAAAACTCTTGTACATCATTAAATATCATAGTACAAGAAAAATGTGGGTTACACCACCTGGTTTTTAAGAAGCTAATATGTATTGACAAAAGGTTTTCTTAATACATTGATATATGAATATATTGCATGCATTGAATCAACGTACGAGATGTCAGATTTTCTATTCAGGGACAACAAAATGATTTTTGCCATATTTGGTCTACCTTTGAGAATTACAATCAAATGTTTTAATCAATGCACTTGCTATATCATGGCCCATCTGGCCAAAAATACCCTCATGTCAAAGTGTACAATGATCTCGCTTGTGGCCTATGTCTTTCACGAAAAATTTAAAAAATACTATGTATTCCAAACCATAAAAAAACTTGGCCACATACTTGGAACAAACAACATAATATTTGTGATACAACTATTCAAATGTAAGCATCTAAATATTTTATATAGCAAAATTTAAGGTTGGTAATTTGAAAAATTGAACATAAAACATTAAGGAATTGAATTACAACTTCTTAAAAAACATAGAACAATATGGAATGGGTTTGTTCCATGGTTATGAAGTTTAATATTTACAATTTTGTTTCATTCACACATTTCATAGGGTCATAGAACATAAAGAAACAGAAATTTAAGCTTGTAAAAATACTGAACCTAGAACAGACTTTCTCTGTCATTGACATATTCACAAACTCTTTTTGGCATTAATACATAGGGTGGTACATTTACAACATACATGTGATGAACTCTCACTTAGCAGAAACAAACAACTAGAACAAGCAAAATGAAAAAAAAACATGTGTAAAAAGAAATTTTGAGAATGGAATCTCTTAACTGTACATGGTTTATTCATATACAGCACAATACTGATAATGAAGTTCAAAGCAAACACACTGGAAAATAAAGATGTACGTACATAACTTTATCAGAAACAGGAGTAATAAACAAGTTTGTTGGTTATACAAAACTTTAAAAACCATCAGAAATCTTTGTCAGGGAAAACAAATCAACTGCTAAATACAATTCAAGATCTTAAATGTATCAAATTAAGGAATTCATGAAATGCCTAATAAACAAAACGTACTCTCAGGATGAGCCACCTGTGAAAACCCAGAATGTGGTCATAAGTTTGTGTAGTCTTAGGAAAAATTAAATTTTAGAAATGAGTTTCTTCTTAAGTTAAGTAAATATACATAAAAATATGTATACCATAAACTGATACATGAAACTGTATAATATTTAGTATAAGAGATCTGGTAGTATATATGTAAATGTAAAAATTATTTAATGAAATAATTATATATAAACACAGTTTAGAAATACCAGATGTATGAATCTATTATTAAACAACCTGTTGTTTTCTACGCACTAGTTGTTATTCAAGATGAACATAAATATGATGACTGAAGTTGTGTTAGTTTGTTAAACTGAATTTGTGACGTGGTACAATTGGTACATAGTCAATCAAACAACCTGGGAAGGAAAAAAAAATTTTTTGGTTTTATTATTGGTATTATGTGGTTTTATTTCTAGGGATGGACCAGCAACAATTAACAATCTCAATTTTGAATTTTTTTAAATGACTTATATTTTCTGAGAAATAACCCGTGTTTATGCCTTTGTAGTCTTCATCTATCACACAGAACCTAATACAAAGAATACCATTCACTGTACACATTGTATGTAATCATGAATTCATCTACATGGGAACACCATATAGCACAACTACAGAGACCATACACTCTTTGCTGTCAATGGATTCTGTAATTGTGTATGCTGCTTGAGGTGAACACTAAAATGTACTTGTACTCACAAGAATCTGATGCATTTAAAATGAGTTTGGCATGACACAGTTAAATTGTTAGGGTTTATGTAATATGAAGATTTGCATTTATTACCACTTTTGGTACTACATTGTTTTGATTGGATTAAGCTATACATGGATATTGGATAAAATTAACTATATTATATAATTATGGTCTGACCACAAACGTATTACTTGAAATGTTTACTATTTCACTTAAATTTGTATTAAGTTATAAAATGTTTGAACTCAATTTAGTACTTCTTACGGAAATTCATAGTGCGACAACTTTTAAAATTCATTTAAACAAATACATGAAACATTAATGTGAGAAAGATTGACGAGATACAATTAATTCACAATTTAAGATGATGGATAGAATAAAACTATGATGGATAGGACTGCACATGTAACAAATGTTCCTGGTAAGGAATATACATACTACATCCATAAGATATTATGAATGAATTATTATTACATAAATTTTTTTGTCAAGTCTAATAGTTGGCATTTTTTAGGACATCTGAGGAACAAATCTTACAGACATGAAATATGAGGGTGATAAAATAGAAATAAACAAGATGTTTCCAGTCTCATTACATGATATATTTTTAATTAAATACAAGTAAACAGCAATGCTGCACAAAGAAAAAAATGTACAAGACATGCAATTCTCAGAGATAGTTTGCATATTTTTATTGTTTCATTTTTTAATTCTATTTTTTACACAGAATTATTCTTTCTACAGTATATACACATTACAAATAAACAATCACAATGGCACAACTTTACAACAATTTTGTACATACATATTAAGTGTTCACTAAAACTTAATACTCACAGGGTAATGTGTAGTCTTGTAGCTCTTAAGTGAATTGTCAAGAATTAAGAGTAAAAATAATCATCTTTGTACTAAAAACCTTAAACAATATAAAACCTGTAAAAAATAAATCATTTAAAAAATAGTTAAAATCAGAGGAACAGCTCTGTCTAATAACTGACACAGCAAGATATTTCTACAAATTTTATGCAAATGCACAATCTTTTAAGTATTATGAGTATTATGATTATTTGTACAATATTCAAAACATTTGAAGTATTTTGTCACTCTGATAGTCACTAGGATAAACTATTTAGCAATACATGTCTTACATTTATCGAAGGATATACACATTTTAACTTGTCAATTTTCTAACATCCAGTTCTGCTGTGAAATGAACGATTCTTGAATATTGTAAGAACAATCTGGCACAATAATTGCATTAATAAATTATGTAGTGATCATGTTAACAACCATAAAATGACATCTTAAATTGCTTATGCAGAACTGGATTCAAGAAAAAATTAAACAGCATACATGAACTTTCATTTTGGCACTGAAGTTTCACATTTTTGTGAAATACGTAAACATTAATCTACCAATACAGGCAGTAGTGCTCCAATATCCTGGAATCTGACCGGCAGATAGGGTATCTTGGGCGAAGCATTTGATATGTTCATAAAGGTTCATTTGAAATGTTCATATATGTTTAACTACATATAGTACACCTCTGCTTAATCAGTCTTCATGTTTGGCAGTTACAAGAATCTAGAACTCATTCAATTTTGACAAGTTGAATATTCAATGGGATGTGACATTTCAAAGGAAGCGAAAGAAGTTCAGTGTTTTTCAGTTATTCAGTTTTTGTCAAAGTCTTTTTATACTTAATAAACTAAATACTAATGTAAGATATTTTAAAAAATTGAAATAATTTATACTAATATATTGTACTTACTATAAAATTTGTGAGATCTGAGTGGTAAATTGTTCCCTTTCTCCCATACGGAACGGATATATGATATATAATTTAATATTTATACATAACCAGATATCTGAATGACTTTTAATATTTTACAAAATGAAATTTGCAATATTTGCTGCCATCTTTAAGAAAATCATAGTTTTAAATTTAATTTACATGCTAAAATACATCCTTAGTTTTACACTTGACATTTTTCTGAAAACCATATTTATCCAATTCTTAAAAATATTCATTGATTTAAATATTATTTTTTATATGTAATTTTTCCTTTGCAAAGAACTTTGACATTTGATTTTGTTTTTCCTCATAAAATTGTATACAGGTTAATGATATTTCTATTAACAGTTTTTTTAACATTTCTTTTCAAAGTTGGCCAAAAAACAGACAACAGAAAGTATTTTAATAACAGTGAATGCAACACGTAAATAAAATTAAAACATAATAGTTTTCTAAGTAAGATGAAAAACCAAAAAGGATAAAGCAAGAATTCTGGAAAAACAGATATTATACCTGCCTCAAAAAAATAATATTTGTCAGTTTTCCCCTTTTTTCAATCGAACAATAAACAGATACTTAATAATGAATATCATTTATTATTACAAAGTATTTTTCTATGATGATATCTAGTGAAAACTGATCTCAAGCTTGTTTTATTGTCCTTCATAGTTGAGCTTATGCCATTTAAAGCCATAACGATGCTGTTCTATATTATATGGCAATTCATGATTAGGAGTGTTTTTCGTAAAAAAATTAAGTGTGAAAAATTAGTGAAAAGGAAGAAGAGCCGCGGAAAACAAAAAGCATGATCTTAAAATCACATTTAGAATATTGACAAGTTACATGTGCCCTACTTTATTATTTTTGAAGCAATAAAATGGACCAATGTTAAAACGCACTCCCTTCACTTATTAACAAATTCCTAGAAGCAACTGCTAGGAACGTTTAAAATTCACTCAATATCAACTGTTATTCTACAATATCATGCATCCTACAGTGCATATTAAATTTGCCACATTTGAAGACAAGAACAATGCATCAGCAGGTCCTTGAATTACAAAGAAAACTAGCTTGAAAAGTTTATTCTATTGTGGCACAATAGATATTTTCAAAATTTCATTTCTTTAAAATAATTATATACATCATCTTTAAGATGAGATGGAAGGAAACTAAATCTCTAAAATCTGGCAAGAGTAATGTACAAAACTGCAGAACTTACACACTAGTTTCTCTTTTATTTACAAACTGGTCACTACCAACTGGATATGATCTATCACAAACACAACCATCAGC
Source organism: Gryllus bimaculatus (assembly GCA_017312745.1). Lineage (NCBI taxonomy): Eukaryota > Metazoa > Arthropoda > Insecta > Orthoptera > Gryllidae > Gryllus > Gryllus bimaculatus. Next base: position 885,675 of record BOPP01000145.1, read on the forward strand.
ATTTCTATTTATTCCTTGTTCCTTGATTGGATTGGACTCAATACATGGAGATACAGGAATATCTCTAGAAATTTGATTTCCATTGAAGCCATTTAAACACGCATTTTGAGATACTAGATTTGTGAATGTACTTAACTGCGGCTTTCCTTCATAATTTTCATCTTTCTCAGATATACCTTCATGAGTTCTTTCAGAACATAAAGCAAATGAATTACTGCTACGATTGCAATCACTACTTTTGTAGCTACCATTATCTGAACCAGCCATGTCAGATGGAATATCCAAATGTTCTTGCCAACTACAATGATCAGTTCTGTAATTTTGTGTATCATACGAAGTACTCAAAGCACCATTACTTGTCCGGCAAGACACACTTTCACTTCCAAGTTCACTCACACAATCAGCAGATCCATTGGTTAACCCGCACTGCAAGTCACTTTCTGTTTCACCGACTTCTGCGGTCAGTGATGTCACTTCTTCTGAAACCTCCTCAACTGGTTCTATACTGCTCCTAACATCTCTGCCTACATGTGTTGATTTGAACACTGGTGCTTCTTCTGCCCCTATTACAAGTCTTTCCAACGGCATTCCAGATTCATTAATCGGTTCTTTTGAAGAAGAATCTTTGATACACCCAACATTTTGAATATCATCATTTCTATGACAATTATTAATATGCTTCTTCCCATCAGAATTATCTATTTCAGAAGACAGAAACACTGCACTTTCTGCAGGAGTATTTGGATCACTTGAACCATTTTCTCTTATCCCATCTCCACTTCTACGAGAACATAAATTGGCAGCCTTTGCTTGTCGCCGTTGTTTTCTAAAGAACTTTCTCGCAACTGTACTCTGATGTGGATTATAAAACATTTCAGCCCCACTGGCACCTGACAATTCAGTATACGTGGTTACACTGTTATTGGACCTGTACATCTGACGGTGCAAAACCACCAAATCAACATTAGATTTGTTTTCACTGCTGCCTCCTGAATCCCGATCTGACTTCACCATTGTTTGGACAATTCCATTCAACTCTGTGGCTGCTTTAGCAGCATTACTATTTTGAGATTTGTGAGAAGAAGAGTTTACACTGTTTGTACTGGACACCACCACACCACCTGAGTGAGCAATTACAGTAGTTGGCACAGGTTGAGTATGAGGAAGGGAGGGATTTGTATCTGAAATACTTCGAGTTCGGCAACATCTTCCTCGTTTTTTCTTACACCAGCAACGTACTAGATGCCATTGGGAGCGAACATCACTTCTAGCAATGCAGTAAAAGAATAAAACAAAAGATCCTAAACCTGTGGATAAAAATCCATAGAGAATACTGAAAGCAGTTTCTTCATACGAAATATAATTTTTGAATGGTTTTGCAGTGGCCAATGATGCTGAAGTCCAAGTGAATATGTACAAAAGTAAGACTATGACATGAGCTTTTAACTGCATTAGTGGTGAATGTTCAGGATCTTCAACTTCACTAGACGCTGTAGGTGCAGATGTACTATGAAGGCTTGTTCTTTCACCAACCCCATTACTTGTGATGTTCGAATCCAGCATATCTAAATCAACATTTTCTGTAACTTGGGTACCTTCAGAATGTTGTCCATTAGCATCAATATTCCTTGCAGCACAGTGAATCAACAGAAACATTACCACAAGAAATGAAATGAGAATTCCTGCAGGTACAAACACTGCACCAAGAGAAGGACCAGTAGAAAGAAAGCAATGCCAATGGCTAGCATACAGTGGCATATTCACTGCACCAGAGATTCCACAAACTATTAGAGCAATCCCCCATCCCACTAGGTACAGTCCTAGAAGGGGCTTCTGAGCAACAGGCTGATCAGGCGGAAGTTCATCTTCTGGCAATGTGTCCAATGAATCAGATTTTGTTAACTTCTTGTACATATTACTGAAAGAAGAAATTTTAATTGAGCATTGCTTTCACATGTCCATACATTATACAAACAATGTCATGGAGAAATCCATATAACATACCTGGCAGTCACTGTCATCCACAGCAAAGATGACAAAGACAAATAATGCAGAACAAGACCTACACCTTGGCACACTTTAATATCTTCTGTTTGATGAATTCCAGTACTGTAAGATTATCATTCCTTTATATAAGCATGCGAGTTAAGTTCAGTAAATTACATATGAGCAGAATAATTAACTCTATTGAGTTAGCACTTGTTACAAAACTAAAATTTACAATTTTTCATAAAATAAAGCTACAGATCAGAGCACCTTTATATTAAATCATTGACTATAAATGAAGAGTACCTGTACATAAAACAGAGCAATGCCATTGCAATCCAAGTGTTAGTCAAAGAATGTTTAGCTTTCTTCGACATTTGAATAGATGCATGGCATAGAGCATAGGTGACAATAGCAGCCGTCAAGCATACTATGCAGACAAAACTCCCAATATATACCACAGGATGTGAGAAGCGAAATTTCGCTCCAGTCCTTTAATAAAAAACAGGTTTGGATGAATATATAAATACATCATTCTATTTATTTAAACTCATTATCACATTCACAAACTATGCAATATTGCTTAAATACACATCAGTATCAATCTTTCACAATATAAATCTTTTGTTTCCAAACAAATAATAAGCAAGCACTTCAGTAATTCTTAACTTCCCTTTATATTAAAAGCAGTCATTTAAAGTGAATATATTTTATACATTCTGCAAAGGAAGTATTACACATGTGATGTTGCCCTAATGTTGTATAATTTTTCCACAACCACTTTTTCTTGTAATTATCTATAAGTAGTAGGATCATTCCTCAACAAGAATGTTCCAATTATGACATTAATGTGATGACATCTCATGAGACAAATTGACACATTTAATCAATGTATTATATAAAGTATTAAATGTTATTGATTGGCCTAGTACTTATTATTAACAATGAAAATAGGTTGTCAAAATATTAGGGCTATGTAAGCTTTCTTGATAGAATGTACTAAATATCTTCATTTAAAAAATAATGACTGTCTTTAATTTAAAGGGGATCTAATCATTATTAACCATTAATAATTAGACAGTTCAAAGTTAGTAAAATAATTGAATACTTTCTTAAAAACTACTAATGTGTTTTCAACAATTTGTAAATTAAACATTGGTATGATAAATAAAAGTAATTATTGTGGTTCTGTATTTTTTTATAGGCACAAATTATTTTCCACCATTTACACCACTTTTCTCTGGCACTTTGAAGTGTAAAATAGGGATTCATCAAAACATTTAGATTTTAATCAGGGACTCTTCCCATTTTCTATTGATGCAAGTATGCTCAATTAACAGTAAATAGAAAGCACTTGGCTGCCAATCTCAGTTTTGTGTTCCCACTGTGGAGACACAGTGACAACACATGTTATGTTCCTAGAGGGACAGGACAGGATTAAAAAAGTAAGTATTTAATTCTGATACAAAAAATATGTTACACCTTTATATAATTATACTCATTCACATCTGCATTCAAATTTGATACATTCATATTAACAATCTAAAAAGACAACAACCTAAAAATCGCTACATTCTGTGGCAAAATCCGGATTTTTCCAGGAGGGGAGACTACAATAATGTAATGCTCAGCTAAAGTGACGTTTTCTAATAAAGAATTTTTCATTTATGTTGAATTTACATGTATTTTCTTTTGTTGATTTATACTTATATATAACATATCTAAAGAGATATTGAATGACTTTTATTACATCAGACAATTAGTAAAAACTGTACTTGTGAATTGGCTTCTGGTGAGCTTCCATGCACCTATGACCATATTATGTTACCTTAATTAGGGTAACTAAATCAATAAATGACCGACATTACTAATAACACTTCCTCATGTTGAAGAAAAGCAGAAAATCAAGGGGAAATGGAAATAAAGTTATGAGTGAAGAGCAAAGTGCCCATTTGACAGTTCTCACATTATGAAGTTTTAACTAGAGCAATGAAGAGAGTTACATTATTTATTACTTGACTGACCAACGTATTTTTCCTCTTAGCCAATACGGCTAATAGAAGCAGTTATCATCAGTATCAAGAAACAGTGAAGTACTCTGAATTGATGGTGAAGCACAGTACATTACTTCTTGCTTGTTTAGTGTCCCCTCTAGTGACTCTCTAATGTAGAGAATTATAGTACTTCAACTGAATATTAGTGAACTTATTAACAGTTTTTATATTAAAGTTCTAGCAAAATTATACAATGCTTTTATTGCCTTACCTCACTGTAGAAGTATAAAATGAATCCTTTTTCTGCAGTAATCCAAAGTAGCCAAGTCTATTACATTGAAAAACTAATAAGCCATGAAGGTAATGAGACAAATTACACCCGTTCTTGTTCCAACCTCCTAAACCATTATCTAAAGAAGAATCCCACCATACTGGAAGTGGAGAATCTGAATAATGATACAGAGAATCAGGAGCTCGAAACATCACATAAACAGGTTCTGTGAGATTTTGAACTTCTTGACCCACTATAACAAACCAAACACATGAAAATGAAATAAAAGTATAATTCACTGCTTGTCGCAAATGACAAAGTATAAAATTAACAATGACATTTACCTAACTTCGTTCCAATTACACATGATTCAACCTCTCTGTCATCTTCAGAATCCATTTTTGGGAAGAAATTGTTGTTTTCATACATAGAAACAAGCAACTGCTGCGGTTGTGATGTTGAGATACCTTGCTTTTCCAACTGATAAAACAACGATGGTGGTATCTGAACAGAGGCTTCAACAACCTAAAATGCGAGAATCCTATTTTAATTTTCTCAGTATGAGCAGAAAAAAATATGGTACCTTGGAATTTGGAAAAAAGATTCTTCAAGACATAAAAGCATTTGCTATCCTCACTTTTGTTTACCTTGACAAAAAATACTTGCAGAGCACAAATGGCTTTTTTGATTTTCACGTATTCTACACTTAAAATATCATCACACACATATGCACATAAAATACTTGGCTAATTTAATTTATTAAGACAATTTTTGGCCTGTGAATATCTTTAGATATCATTCAATGGGTAAATGAACCTAATTGTTAAATCCAAAAATCTCAGAATTAGTATTAAATTTAAAAAAAATGATCACAGAAAAGAAGTAAAAGCAGTACAATTTGAGAGGACCCCAACAACAACAAAAATTAAAAATTATGAAAACATACCCTGGTACCACCAAATAAAGCAGTGGTATTACTTGTTGAACAATGGAACCAGCGTCCAGAAAGTTTACTACTATGAACAAACCATGTGCAACTAAGGCCAGCAAACGTTTCTCTCTTCACTCTGTTCACTTCCATGGCCAAATTTGACTGAAAAAAGAAAGCAAAGAAAAAATTACCATTAGAAATTGATACCACCTCTTATGTTAGATTTCATAATGTACAAATTATCATACTAACAAAGTCCACATTAATCTTTGTTCTCAACACTGATAATCAGTTTAGTCAGTAAAATAACACTTTTTTCTTAGAAATTATACATCGCTCATGAAACTGCAAAATGTTGTAAACCACATAAGCCACAAAATAGAGATTTTGACATAAATAGATTCACTGTCTAAGAATACACCTCCTTGCAAAATGTCAGAGTCCAAAAATAATATTTTCCTGCTCATATTATAGAAACAAAATTTATAACAATAGTTTTCAATATTTATGCAAAGTGCTGTATGCCACATATCTAAAAGCCATTAAAAATTATCAAATACTATTCTTTGTAATGCTGAAGCAAGAAAAAACTACATAAAATAAGTGCAGTTATACAAAATCTACCTTGAAACTCTGAAGGAAAATCGTGTTTTTCGGCTCTCCTGTAAAATTTAGTTCTTGTGGGTTTCAACATTTTGCAGTTTAATGAACGATATTCTGTCTCTGGTAGAATCATTAAATTAATACAAGTTATACTAAGTAAATAGGCATGTTACAACAATATTTCAGTTCTATTTCTTTGCTAGGTGAAGTTTAGCAGAAACAAATGTAAGATGAATTACAATGTTGTCAAATAACTCTGTAACAACTGGACTATTTTCAAGACCCAGATTAGTGTTTCATTCAGTCTAAACTTTCTATTTTCTTTGATCTTTGCACTAATATTCAATACTTTTAATTTGCAATGAATTTCATCCCATGGTACATCATTTCAACAGGTTAAATTGGTTATCTGTCTAAGAATGTTAATCAATTTTATCTATCAGAAGAATTGGTACAGTTAATGTTTTATAGAACTTCAGTATAGAATTCTTCTTTCAATTCATAATGTTCTATTGATAGTTTCGCACACCTATCAATACTTCTGGAATCCTTTGAGAAAGATTGTAGTCATGATTCTACAATGGCTACAACTCAAAATTCACCCAACACTTAATTTGGAACTCACTGGAGTTTTTATTTTTGAATTCTATTACTGAAGTTTTGTTTGAGATATCATGAATGCAATATGTCAGGAATTTTGTCAGTTTTTATGGATATCTATAGCACACCAATGACCCCATCTTGATCAGGTTTTTTGTCCATTTTCCCTGGTCCTTTGAGCAAATGCTGAGATGGCCCCTTGTTTTGCTTCTGGGCAATAAAAATAAAAATGAATGTAACTTCAATCGCTGCTCCCCAGAAGATGATGCGATTGTACTCCCTCTAAATATATCATATTTGACTCGTCATACACGATTGTAATTGTATATGCGACTCAATAAATATTATTATTATTGTTATTATTCTTATTATTATTGTTGTTATTATTATTATTATTATTATTATTATTATTATTATTATTATTATTATTATTATTATTATCACACTTCCACTAAATAAAACATGAAAGTTTAGGAGTAAAGTTGTGATTTGTTTAAGACTTGCACATATCTTTGATTAACTGCGACATTGATAAAGATTTTTAAAATATGGACTTAAGACCAGAGAGCTAATCAAGACTTGCCCACACTGTTTAAATTCTTTATAACACACTCTTTAACACATGGGAAGAAACAATCCAAGAATTTTTTAGAACATGGAACAAACTGTTGGCTTCATACACAGAAACATATTTATGAATGCATAGAAGTTGTATGTGTTGCCAGTGGGCATGGGCAGGTTTATGAATGGTGCACGTGAGGGTCTTAAAAGACCATCTCAAATCACCCTCATGTCATCTACTCGTGTTATTTGTAACAGCTACATACATAGAGAATCTTGCTCAATGCAGAACCTCATAGTACCAGTATTTTTTTTTCTGCAATAGACAAGATCCTGCATTATACAATGTAATATTATAGAATTTACACTTGCCAAAACAAATGTTTAAGTTCACAATGGGCAGATTTCCACATTATTCCCATTCTGCTTCAAGCAGGTTTTACTGTTAATCAGTCTGTTACAACTTGTATCCTACTATTACTTTACCCATCCTTTGTAAAACCATACACCAAATAAAACTAAAAGGATTTGGATAAAAAACATAATTAATTTAATTTTTGAAAAATAAAAATTGTATATTAAAAATTAAACATCCCAGCCTTGCCACCATGGGTAAAGGGGGTACGTGTGGTTGGCATGAAGACACCCCCATACTGTATTCTGGCCTACTCAACCTGAGGAGTGAATTTTCTCATCGTCACACAACAACAAATACTGGGACATTGCAAGAAAAACGCACACTATAATCTTGCCTAACCGGGAATTGAACATGGGTTGTGTCATGGAAAGCGATCACGCTGACCAATATGCTAAGCCACCAGCCTCTTTTGTAAAAGTATTTTTTATAAATATTATAGTTTGAATCAAAATGACATGGAAATTTATCTTTTTATGTATTTCGTATGTCATTATGTATTTTTATTAGTGTGTATTTTCTAAGTTTAAGAGGTTTTTAAATGAAAATAGGACAAAATTTATAAGCACTCTTTCCTCTTTTTGAGTAGAAATACTGGAAACATCTCTAAGAAATATTTGAAAATCTTCTATAGGCCCCATACAATAATTTCTAAAATTGAAAGAATTGTTACAAATGTGTACTGCTTATTGTTTGGCCAAATCAATCAAGGAATATTAATTTTTCAAAAATACCAGCATTCAGTGCACAGATTAGATGTGAGAGGTATTCAGATAGACAGAAAAGGATAGATGGATGTTTGTGTGGAAGAAGAATAAATAAGAAAATAACAACACTTTTTTAGTATAAGGGACCATATTTTTTAAACATAACTTCCTACATACCAAGTAAATGAGATAGTAAATTAAAGGTGCTACAGCAACAGCAGCACTTGCTTTCTTGCATTTATAGAGGTTACATAATACTACAATATTGCAATTTCTATCCTACTAACACTTCAGCCATTACTTAAAAAACTCATAACCAAATAAAACATAAGAAATTAAAAAAATTATCTTCAATTTTTTGAAAATTCAAAAGTTTAAATGAAAATGTCTTTTTGCCACTTGCTTCAGTGTATTCAGCCCTTTTCTTACAAAACATTGAAAAAACCAAAAATTGCACTTCATCCTCAATTTTTAGGTTTCTCAGTCCCAAATGTTAGCCACACCACTATTTGGTACAAGGCATGTTCTGCTCTACCGTTGACTCCTATTATGTGTACTAGTGGGTTATAGCCTACAAACTGAAACAGTGATTGAGAAACCTAACAAAATTCTGTGTAACTATGTAACAAAATGTTAGTAGCATATAACTATTTTTTTTAAATGCATGTGTTATGATTTCAATATGTAAAAGTGAGGAAGAGATTCCTTTATGGAAGAATTCACTATCTTAGTAGGAAATGCAGCAATGTTGTTATGCAGAAATGCTTCATCAATTTGTAGCAATACATTCATTTTTTTTAAAGTAGAACAATTCCAAAGCAAAATTTTGTTACTTACAAGAAAGTAGACCCCTATTAACTATCATATTTATCACTACTTAAAATATGACCCCAGTGGGGGGTTCAACACCTTCCACTCGCTGTCCAGGCCCTGCTGTTCTAGGACTTCTTAAGAGAGCAATAACAACGCTGAGAATTCATGATTCAGTCAAGAAATACAGAGCACTCAGAATGGAATTAAGCCAACACTTCTATCTTTCTCTTTCATCATCTTCAAGAACTTCCTCTCCTTCTACAAATTCATCCTTTTTATCTTCTTCTACAATTTTATTCTCTTTTTTATAATCTTCATCTTTTGCATCATTATAATCTTTATCTCCTTCTCCTTAATCATCACCTTTATCTTCTCCTTAATCACCTTTACCTTCTTCTCCTTTATCATCTTTATATTTATCATCTTTGTCTCCTAGTGCTCAGCTAAATTAATCATCTGCCACTTGTTATACTTGATATTGTTGATATTTGTATAATTTCAAAATATATCAAATTTGTCTAATTGCAGTTCTGAACCAAGAATTCGTGGATGATGTTTAGATGAAGCCAAGTTTCAGCAAATCCAATAATATCAATTTCATTGATGACAATTACATTTTATAACTATATCCTAAACTAAATTATTTCCATTCTTTGTCTCAATTCCTTCTTCCCGCAATGCAATAGTTTATTCAACTATGTGTATTTAGAAGTAATGCAAAACCAATTGTTAAAAAGAAAGTCAAAATCAAAAGATAAAACAAGTGCCATGAACTTGTTTATTGAACTTACTTTATGAGACTGTAAAGATGAAGTGAACTCTGCAACATTTTCAACAGCATTAACCATTCGTGAGCATGCATGATCTTCTAACTGTGCAGCTTTTATAAGATCTTTGGGAAGATTCATAACAGTGCTAACAATATCCACCAGCAATCCACCAAGCTATAATAGGAATATAAAAAAAATAGTTACTACAATTGAAACAAAATTGATTTCAATATCACTTCTTTTTTGAAGGAAAAAAATGCAAACAAAAATAACTAGAATATTAAACATACTGAGCAAAAATGTTAATTCCATTTAAAGTTCTTGTTATTGATTAGCAAGCAAACTCAAAGTATTAAGTGTAAATGCTAAGTTCTCAGGTAGTAATTTTTCTCCCCTTTCTGTTAAACTTTCATTTTTTTTTTTTTTTCCCTTTCCTTTAAAGATAATATTAATCCCATGTGAAGTTAAATCAACATTAAATCTTTTGGTGAATTACACTGCATTGTGTGAATCAAATATTCATACATCCTCTCCCAGTATTTCATTATTCTGTATAACTTTCAAGTTAAGAACACAGATGTTTAAGAATTAATTGCTAATATCTAGGCTCTATGATACAATAATATGCAAATATGCTCATAAAAAAAATACTTATTGTTTTTGGTGTAACTAGACTATCAATTTAATTATCTGCAAATGGTAAATATTATGTTTTCAAGAGCAGACCTATACTGAAAAATACGAAACCTATTTGATCTACAAATCAGTCTATACATTTTTGTAAACATCCAAATGAAATAAGAGGTTTTCTTCACAATTATTTTAATTTCTCCTTTCAAGTCTACTTCAGTAATATGCAATGAATAAAAAAGTTTGGACGGATAATAAATAGATGGAAATGAGCTCTTCTATATGGATTTTATTTTTTTGAAGTTTTTATTAATGACTAATTGTACAGTTAATTCAGGGAATTGCCTAAATCTACTGTAGTACTTTGGGTTATGGAAATGTGTTTGAAGTTCAAATGACATACAGGTTGCAATGAAATTGGAAAATTACAAGGCAAGGCAAGGCAAGGAAATTAAGGAAATATATGTTTCTGCAGCCAAAATGGTAAAGGAATTATTTATTGCTAATATTTTGAGGAATAGACTGATATGTTATTTTGTCCAGCTGAAATGATTCATACTACACACATGCACTATTTAGAAGCAGAATGAAAAAAAAGAAAAAAAAAAAAGCCCTTAATAAAAGTCACATATATACTTTGCTATAATTTCCACAACTGTTTTACCATTAGTATAGAACAGAACACTAAGAATAATACTAATATTAACTCCAAATAAATATTTTGTAATGTAGTGGTGATTTCACAGCTTACCTCTTTCTCTTTAGTTATATACATTATATAGTTTTCTATCACTTTAGATATGAAAACAATATCCATTTTATCATGTAGTTGCTTGCCATTACCAATGAAATTTTTTAATCTAGTAGCACTTTTTAAAATAGCTTCGGTAGAAATACTCAGATTAACATGAGAAAACTGCTCTAAAATTTTTGTAGTTTCACTAGTGTAAGGACAGACACTAGTGTTCAAGTAATCCCAATTACCCTCAGAAGAGCAAGTATACTGTGCTTTCAATGTTGTAGCTACACCAGGTTCTTGAGGTTTGCAAGGTAATTCAACAGTAAAGCCAACAACAGTTTTGGGCCATAAGAAGCGTCCTTTGTTAGTAACAGTTTCTGCAAACAGTTTCATACCGAATTAAAAACAACTCTTATAAAAAATAAAACCATGCATGTAATTAAAATTACAAATAAAAAATATGACCCTAACCTTTTTGTGGGCAATATTGAGTTTTATCAGATATTACAATTACCCTAATTGCCTGGGTGTGATTACCATATTCAGAAGTAAGTTGACAAAACCATTGTCCACTATGTTCTTGAAGAAGATGCTTTATTGTAAGTGAACTGTAAAAAAAAATTACTCTGCATACCAAGAAATGCCACATGACCTATTTATTCATGATCTTATTCATTATTTCATACAAGTTGACCAAAAAAGAAAATGGCATTTACTGACAAGTTTATAGAATATTTGAAAAAAATGTTTCAGTAACAATAAATAAAGATTAATAAACATTTTGTTTTTCAGTGTTCACTATCATCATAGCTATCTTCTATGATTCTTTATGTTTCTTTATGATGTAGAAGGCACAACTTGTTTTAGAAAATTAAAGGGTAAAAATTGCATTTAGCAATTCAATATTTACTTTGCATATATTGCATTTGACCAAATGAAAAGGGTTCCTGAACGAAGAATAAGCCATTATTGTTTTACATAAACAATCAAATAAATGAAATAATAAACAACACCAACAAATGCTACTCAAAAACAGTAAGATTTGTATGTGATTTTCGAAGAGAAGGAAAAAGGAAATACAAATAATGGAGAAAAAATGATAATTATGAACAGCCAGAAATTCAGCTATAAGACTTTAATTAATGTTTCTGGGAATTTTCACATAAAAAACTAAACATTAATGCAAGTGAGTACAAAAACTGGTTTATATGCTTGGTTTCGTATATACACTTGAAACAGCATAGTAATTGTAGAAATTGCATTCTGAATAAATATGTAATGGCATCCTGATATTTTCTACTTACACTTTCCTCTTGAAAGTATGGTGTCCACTTACAGGCCACGAAAAAAAATATACAAAATAATTTCTTTGTTATCAAAAGATCAAAATAAAATATATTTATTTTTGAACATTTACAATACAGTTAACCCTATAACTGCATGTATCATTTTGATCCAAGATCAAAAACCTTATGCTGTTAATTCTCCAAAGAGAGAGAACTATTTTGGAATTATTAAGTGTTGCCATTCAAATCTTAAGGGATATTTGATAATACACACCTTTCTATAAGACCTCTATCAGAATAATATTGATCTTCAATTTCAATTTCTTCAAATGCAGAAAGAGCATCTTGACTACCCCAAAGCCATGTCAGTCTGACTTCATTTCTGTTTTCAAATATACTAGGTACACTACATCGTAACTGAAGAGGATCTCCTTCAAATACAACCTGCAAGAAAGACTATTTCAGTCAGATTCTATTAATTAAAGATTAATTACAAATATGTATTCATTAAATTTGTCAGACCTGATTGTGAGCTGGTTTAAGTTCCAATTGTTGCCCTGAAGAACCTAAAGATAAATCGCACAGTACACCATGCTCTGTAGATAATTTTCGAATTGGCTGTCCTCTGAGAGAACTAGGAGATGAACATTTGGGTGAAGGAGCAAGTTTAACTGAGGAATTCTGGATCCATTCTATGAGCCACAATAACTTGCAATCACAATGTAAAGGATTTCCAGACAAATCCCTAGAATCACAATTACCATTGGGTTAAACCAAAATCATAAAACATACATCTAAATAGTACTACACATGTGCTACTTACAGCTGTTTCAATGACAAGAGTGGGTCAAAAGAGCCTTCGGAAATTCGTACGAAGTGATTCTGGCTCACAGACCTTCAATGCAAAGAAAAGGAAATTCAAGTAAAACAATTATATTATGAAAAATAATTTCTACATCAAAACCGTTTTGCATTAGTCTTTTTACTCACAGACGTTCTAAACTTTCTAGACCATTAAATACTGAACTGCCAAGATTCTGCAACTTATTATGTGATAGATCTCTAAAAATAAAAAAGAAAGAATTACATTTTTGATCAAATAATTTGTTAGAATAACAGAGTTTAGTTTTGTACTTTCAAAATTTATTTATACTTACAAACGTTTTAAATTGGTAAGATTTCCAAAAGCATCAGAATCTATAAATTCTATGACGTTTCTGCTCAAGTTTCTGAAAAAATGCATGTTGAATTCAGCACAATTTCCAAAACAATAGAAGAAAGAACAGCATAGCATAGTAATTCATGAAAGTGAACTTACAGCTTTTGTAAAAGTTTCATACTGGAAAATGCGAAAGATTCAGAAGGAATCTTTGTCAAAAAATTTTCTGACAAATCTCTGCAGATAAAATAAACATGATATCATATTAAAATATATCATATATTAAGATTCATTGTAATGGAAATTAAAAGGAAATACTCTTACAGCTGGATGACATTTGATGGGGCTTTCTGAAGGTCAAGCTCTTCCATTCTTTCAACTTTCATGCATTTTATTTTTACTCTGGTGGATGTTTTAGAGCACTTGCACATTACTGGACAAGGTGTATCATCTTCCATACACACAATTACTTGTATTGAATAGAGTAGCACTAAAACGGATATAAAAAAATCTTTTTCTTGAACTCCCCACTTCATCATTATAGCATATGGCCAAGTACCCTATAGAAGATCATTGCATTCATCCACAATTCCTTGAGAGAGGCAAAATTTCTGCAAAACAAACCATTGAAGTTAATGTCATGAATTCTGTTACAAATCTGAAGCACGTACAATACTTTTAAACTCAAAATATGCAAAGTTAATCATTAACTGCTTACACAATTACATCATGAATATGCCACAACAATAAATCTATAATATACAAGTTTCAAATACACCCACTTGTTCCCAATACAACAATGTGGAATCAATAAAATGATCAACACAAGTGGCTCAATTCTATTTTTTATTTTAAATTTTCTTTAAAGTTTTCATGAGTAAAGAATTCCTCACAGATTCTCTTCAATCAACAAACATTATTAACTACTTTCCTTCGGAAATGTCATACCAATAATAACCTATTTTATTATTGTCATTAGAACATACGACAGGTAATGAGAAAATGTCTCAAGAGTTGTCATTTATTTTCATATCCATTCTTTAAAAATCACAACCTGACATATTTTTAAACAAGGCGACAGAGACTTCAAAATGATGGTCACTTCTCAAGCAATAAACAGTTACGTCTCTTTGCCTTATTGCCGGGACGCATGACAGAATAGAAATAAACATCGCCCACGCTTGGAATCGAGGACCCTGAGAAACCATAACCAAAAATTAAAAGATTTTGCAACATACCAGGCTTGTGAAAGTATAGAGAATAAATCTCTAGTTTCAAATTTCTCCATCGGGTGAGCCAAAAATATTTCACAAAATTACATTTCTCTAATGTTTTTGTAAAATATCAACTTGACAGCACGAATCACGCCATGTTGAAATCCTCGACATGTCCTGATTGGTCAAATGAGTGAGAACACAAATCATTAATGTTCATTTGGTTTAAGCAACCGAACTTAAAATGTCATTCATCAGACGATACAAACTTTAAACTACATATATTTATTAATTGTGATCTATACATGGTGGAGAGACTTAAAACAACTTCGAATCAATCTACCAAATTCAAACAAATCAGTAATCTAAATTTTCTATGCACGCTTTATGGCAAGGAATAACTATTGAATTGAAGCGACAAATAACAGGCGGGAATAAAATGATACAAAGAATCTGGTTTCTTTATTTTGCTACGAACTTTTGGCAAAACACCTGCAATAAAACTCAAAATGTAGTGATGAAATTTGGGTATTGATTTTTCTCCCACGACTTAGATCAAAACGAATTCAATTTTTGATCTCTGCTTTTCTGGTCACTAGCGCACTTTCTTTATAAACTCTGCTGGAATTTAATTCGGTAATTAGATAATTGTTTTTCATTCAGCTTATTGTGGCTTGGGTAATCAAAGCCTGAAGCACAGTACTGAAAATCAAAGTATTCTCAAAAGGTGATATTAAGTACATCTAATTAGCTAAAGCGTTCATCTTGGGGAAAATAATCTTGGGCCAGATCTTAACGAGAATTAAATCTCAAATCCCATAAAATTAAAAGTAAAAATTGGAAGAAATTTTAATCCTTCAATAAGTATGCTAATTTCTATCAGGTCGTATTCTGTAGAAGGTGTATGATTAATTTTTCTGTTTTTATTTTTTTTTATTTATTTATTTATTTATTTATTTATTTATTTATTTATTTATTTATTTATTTATTTATTTTTGTGAAATAACAACTCGACAGTTGAAATCATTACATGATCAAATCAAAACATAATATTATAATTGTATAATTTTTAGAACAAAAAGGGCTATTAACACACAAATTATATTTTACATTGCAAATTACTTTATTTGTTGGATTGTTGCACTGATTGTGTGACTGTGTCGTATCATTCGGAAAGTGTCCTAAACAGCAAAAACAATGGAAAATTATGGACCCACTACTGGAAAAGAAAGAAAGAAACGGGAAAATATAAATTTGGGAGAAAGGTGTCTGCGTTGTTTAGGCCAGCGTTGGCTAGCGTTGACCAAGACAAGGAAATTCGACTGACAGAGACAGACGATCGCGTTACTTGGCGTAGGCTTCCGCTGTCGGAGTCAATACAGTAATTCAAAACAGTGGGTATTCTATTAGCTACAGTCACATGCGTTTTCATACCCAACTACTGGTACTTAAGACAGCACATACGTTCTCGCCCTTAGTGATAATTCCGTAATACTATTTATACCGCAATTTCTCTCCGAATTAACACATCTCAGTCATATTTTGTAAAACTCATAAATTGTACGAAAACTAAATATTTTCAAGCCAATAACAACTCAAATTCGACAATAATTGTCGAATTAATGTTGATATATGATGTCTTGTTGTTAGGACATGATTTAGCTGTATGTTTAAGCAGTTACAATTAATTATTATTACTGCGTTTCAAAGGTACACTAAATCATGCCCCAACAATTAGACGGAATTTACAGAACTACAGCTGCCGTCTCGCGGGGTGGAATGCCAGTGATGCTTTCCAATCTGATATTCCTTTAAGTTTAGCTTTTCTTTCGTATTGCATTTAAAACGTATTTTTAACAGAAAATACTCTAATTGGGTTCATTTTAAGTAAAGCATGCGGATTGCTTGAATGAAAATACATCAATGCATTGAGAATGCAAATAAAATCCTTGAAACACGGACAAAAAATATTGACTATCAAATATCTTTTAAATAATTTCTAAAAGATTAATTTGTGAACGTATGACAAAAGATCGAATGTAAGAAACGAACAAAGAAATATAAAATGTATTTAACTTACTTAGCATCCAACTGCCAACCAAGTACATTCCAAATTACGTTCACGAAGCGCAGCAAATTTGAAGCGCGCGACTATGTTTGACGCCAAATGACGCAAAATTGATCGAAAAATTCAACATGGCTTTATTTCAAGATCTGTTTTTGATGAACACATTTCATTAAGCAAACAAATTGTATCTTCGTTGCAGATGTAAAAAGACCCACATTTTATTAATTAATTTATTTATTTTTTTAATTTTTTTACTTTCGAATATCGGGAATTTTAACGAACTTGAGACCAGCACCCATCTCTTCAACGTCCTTTATGCTAAGGTTAAAATTAATAAAAAATTAAATTATTTTATTAATTAATTAAAAATAATTAATTAAAAATAAATATTTTATTAAGAAAATGTTTATCTTCATAATTATATTGCAGGAAGACCCCAAAAAAACTTTGAATTTTTGCAAATTTCAAAAACCAAAATTTTTAACGAACGAGGTCTGCACCATTCTCTTAAGCGTTTTATATTCTATCCAAGGTGAGGATTTCATTTAAAAAATTGGTGCCGCTTTTGAGATAAGATTAAACAAAATTAAAAATTGCCTATATTTTACGCGAAAAGTACTCACATTTTCAAAAAATGTTACGTGACCGTATTTCAAAATATATCGTTAAGAAACATTTAAGTGAAAAACTTTGTACTTTTCGAAAAAAACATGTTTTTTAACGAACTTGCGAACTGCATATTTCTGTTACGCTATCCGACAAAAAAATTTAATCAAACAATTTGGAGCCATATTTTTTTTGAAAATTTGGAAAATGTCCCAGGGGCTTCATGTAAAATACACCCAAAAATCAAATTCAAGGGGATGCCAGATAGATTTGGGAATATCAATTTTAAACATTTTTCTCAAAAACAGCAATCATTTTTAAATTAAATTTTGACCTTGGATAGCGTGAAGGACGCTAGAGCGTGTCTCAATCGATAAATCGAAAATTGCAAACATTTAAAATATTTTTGGAGTCTTCATGAATCTCCAATTATGAAGATAATTTTTATTCTTAATGAAATGTGTTTATTAAAAACACATCTTCAAAAAATACCATGATTTTTTTTAGAAAATAGGAGCATTTTTGTGTAATTTGGTGTTTTAAATTTTAAACTATTATTTTTTCAGAAACGGATCCACTTTTTTCTTTCTTTTTCATTTTTTTAACTAAAGAAAGTGGTTCTGGTTCCATTTGCATCGCACCCTCTATATTTTGGCAAATTGAAACAAAAAGTCGAATTGGTTTGAGGTGATGTCAGTGTATAAGGCCGTCGCGTCATAAAGAATCAATTCACCTCAATTGAAATTAGGTATATTAATCCAATTAGGTTTTCTATTTTAATAAAATGTTTTATAAGAACCAGTAGTCATAATAAATGAGAGATGAATCATCTTCAAGGGGATTACTCAATCCCACCAATTTTTACAAGTTGTTGAAGCATAATGTTTTAACTAAAAATTTAACAATTATTAGCACAATCACAAAATGCCTTGTTGAGGAAAACCGTGGAAGCCGACTGGTATGTCGTTGATAGATCTCGCCATCTAGCGGGAGAAGATCACTGCCACCGCCAGTGATAAAAATATGCAGTATACTTACGGGACTGAACCCGGAATCAGTCATCAATCAATCGACGTTTCGAGCCGAGTATTTATAAACAAACCTGCCGAGTAGGATAGGCCTAAATCCATTCAAATGAGTGGAGTTATCATTTTAATTCCAAGAAGAGTCATGGACGTCAAGGGGAACGAAATAATGACATAAGAGAGTTGTAGAACGACATGAAGTAAGAATGCAGATCAGTACCTGCTTACTTGTTTTTATTCGAATGAGGCAAGCATCATGCCAGAAAGATGTTAGCCTAGGGCGTGTCTCGGATAGATATCGTACCCCGGGAACGCCGTGTCCCGTCGCATCTGTGCCCCTGAGGGCAACTTCAATTTCATATTAAAGTTTCTTCGGAAGAATACAGAATTTTTATACCAGTCTTGTAGTCGTACCTGAAGAGTTTGTACCTGGACTCTTCGATCATTGCCTGTGAAATCAGGAATAGACTCAGTGATTTCTACAGAGTGGGAATAAAGCATTTCACAGAGGTGGGAGTAAATCCGCAATAAGGATAACCAAATCTCCCTCCTAAAAGTCTCGGGAAACCGATTTCCATTTTGTGCGGGTTTGTAAGGTCGTAAGATAACTTGTGTTCAAAATCTCTGAATTGCATTTAACTATTTCTTTACGGCATGAATGTGGCTGTAGGTGGTTTAACAAAATTTTGGCTTTTTTTCTTAATCAAAGGCTAATAAGTTGAGTGTATGCGAAGGTATAGTGGACTCCGGTTATACGAATTATCGTAGTGAACCGATGTCACAGGTCCCGTTTCACGTACATTACAAATAAGCATAAGAAGATTCGGTTATAGTGAACATTATCATCGTCTATAGTGAACGTAGGAAATATGTCCTGGAAATTAATTCCTTCCTGAAAAAAAATTATCACCTCAGTGCCACAAATTCCGAATCTAGGAAGTTTGGAAAAAAATATCGTCGGCTAAAAATCATAACCGACGAAGTCTTCCTTGAGGTAGAGGTATCGGAGCCGGAATGTTTCATTCAGCAATAAGTTTCATTAGCCATGCCGCTACCAAAAAGATCTCGTATGTTGTGAGGCGAGTAAAAGGGCCTTCGGAGAGTGGGACGGTGTTCCAAGAGTGCAAGAGGCATTGAACCGTATCAAGACTGACTTAGAGGAAATAGACAATGCAGGATCAAGTATGGAGAGAGCACTAACTCGAGAAGGATCTAGAGAAATTACTAATAAAAAATGTACGAAACTGAAAATAATTTATTTTTTAAGGTGAAATAAATATGTTGAAATTTTCAGTTGGTGCTATTAATGGATTTTGTTGTGATTGTGGAGAAATTCTATTTGATTTTGACATCATCGAATATAGTAAACCTATGATACAGTGAACCAAAAATGTTAGTCCACGGAAATTCACTATAACCGGAGTCCACTATGTTAAATAATTAGGAGTTAAAGTAAAGGCTTCAGAATCAGACACGGTAGCAAGGAACCGTGAGTTTAAAATGTGCTCATTATGAGCTAGCGGTGTACTATGGATTTCAGAAAGTGAAATACAAATTTGCATAATGGAGCGTTTTAAATGAAACTTCAAAGAATCTACGGCTGTTTCAGTCAATACATTGGGAAATAATGAACTTAGAGAACAAATAGACATTCCCATCCCTGCATGGCAAGAAAAGTTTTCCAAATCGATTATTCCGGAGTTAATTAAAAAAAGTCTTATCTTACACAGTTCGGCGAGCTGTGTGGCGTCGTTAACACGAGGGCCAGAACCGATAGGTCGGTGAAAGTACGCTGCGGGGGAGGAAGGGGTTGAGCCTGAACATCCGGGAGTTTGCGCTCGTGCGGTTGACTCAGGTAGTGCCGCAGAGCCAAAAATACCGGAGGCTGTAAACTCCGAGGATGCTGCCGGCGAGCCTCGTTTACGGAAGCAGGCAGCCAACCCTAAGAATCCGTGTGGGGGCGTAAACCAAGGCTGGCCTGCGAGCCTCGCGCCAGCCGGCGAGCCTATCTATGGAACAGTGGTGGGGGTGTCAGCCTCAACTATTTAACGCGGCGCCATCTGCGCCCGCGCTCTCATTCAGTTCGCATCGGAAAGCTTGTACGTGTGTACAAGGGGTGTAGGAGTGTGGGCGAGATGTCCGGAGAGTAAGGGCCAGACAATCTCGCGTGCTGTAGGCACACGGTCGCCACGACCGGGTTAAATTTTGGCGTCAGGCCAAGTGACGGTAATTGTCACGGGACGGAGGTCCGACACCGCGCATCACGCGTGGCTTGTATTTTCTGCGGTAAAGCAGTGTTCTGAAAGGAAAAGGTTGCCGGAGTGTTTTAATATTAGCAATTCATTGTAACTTGTACATATTCTTTGAATATATTATTATTATTTTGTTATTGAAATTTATTTCTTATTTCACTACGTCACAGCTGACTATT
This sequence comes from Gryllus bimaculatus, assembly GCA_017312745.1. NCBI lineage: Eukaryota > Metazoa > Arthropoda > Insecta > Orthoptera > Gryllidae > Gryllus > Gryllus bimaculatus. The sequence goes on from BOPP01000145.1 coordinate 906,484, forward strand.
GGCCTTCACAAAGGTTCTTACATTATCACTATACTGACAGAGTATAGTATTCTGGACTCGTGCGGGAGCCTAATATTTTTAGAGAAGCTATGAATTCATTTGTAGTAAATTATCTACTATGTTTTTGTGAATTGCCTTAGAGGATGCCAAACATTTCAGTTCATGATTTGAAACGTGCCCTGCATCTGCCGATGACGGGCTTTGAGAGAAAGAGACCACAATAATCTACTGAGGTAAATTCCCATGGCTTCGAAAATGTAATACTTGAGCCGGGAAGAAGGCTGATAGTTTGTGGGGTCGGTTTTGCATGCCATTTAATACAGGTTAATCAATGTTGAATTACGTCGTTCATTAGGAATTTGAATAGAACAAATATAAAATCTTTGACTTATCTGGGTCACTAACAATTGACACCCAGAATGCAAATAATATGCACCAGTGTAATAAGAAACCTGGTAAAAGCTTGTTCTCGAGGAAAAATAATTTGTTTTTGGTTTCACAAGAAATTAGTGCGTGTCTCAGCCTGCCGAACGAATAATACTATTCTGATCTAGGAGATGATCTAGAATTTTTGAATTCGTAGGCATATCCCTTTTATTTAAAAGGGAGATTATTAGGTAGAAAAAATAATAATATTTTTAACACGCTGTGCGCGAAACGGTTTCTCGTGTTTTTTTTTCGCGTGTGAAACTGCTATTTTTTTCACAGTATGCGAAACATTGCAAAGCATGTCCGAAACATCGCGAAGCATATGCGAAACATCTGTAACGATTCGCAATGATCTTTCGTGTAGACGACGTATTTGTATATTATTAACAAACAATACGATACTAACTGGAATCCATTAACTATTGTACAAAGTAGGTAAAATAAAATTTATATTATCTTTTCTTGACGCATTGCGTTTCGCTCACGGCGTGTTAAAAAATACGCGAGGTGATTCCCGACTACTATTCTGAATCCATTTCACAATTAAGAGAACAACATTTCACAGCTCAGCAGAGAACCGGATCTCCTTCGAAATTCTTGTTTCCGGATCTGATATTGGTAAATAAACTTAAGGCAATAACTTCATATACCCTCAACAATGTATGATACGAGTGCCATCTTTCAACTAGTTTTAGAGCAAATGATTTCTCCTCAAGTCAAGTACGCGCACGTTTACATGAGCCCCGGAATACTTACCCCCACTCCTTTGCCAACATAAGTTGAATTAAGAATAAACGATAGCAACGAACGCTTTAGACAAAATCTGATATCCAGAATGTTCGCTCCCATGTAATAGAAACTATTTTGCATCGAAAAAGGAACATCAAATTTGATGCAAAATTCCTTTCTACTCCCCACTCCTCTCGCAACTAGCGAAGAGAGGACTCAAGAAAACTTGCGCGGATAATACCTAGAGCAGTGGCTGATTCAGAGTCACTTTTATTTGGGGGGGGGGTGTATGTATGTGTGTGTGTTTATATATATATATAT